>OZ023254.1:32064683-32290706 GCA_964007305.1 Netelia melanura | reverse complement strand
AAAAATTATTCTTTCGCGAAAAACGCGTTTCTTTTACATTTATGAATTTTTTACAATAAGAAAAATTATCAAACATACTGAAAGATATACCTTTTGCTGTGGAAAAAAACAGTTGAAAACATGCAACCATTTTCTCAAAAAAAAATCACAACAGCACGATTTGTTGTCCGTCCCTCAACTAGATGTAAGTCCCTTAAAGTTATTAAGAATTTTTTTTATTTAAGATATATTGCAACATAAAACATTAACTATTTTCACGATAGTAAATCTATAGATGTCAAAAACTGTACTTTGGATGAATCTGCTTTGTCAGTTATATTGAGATTAGAAAATGTATGTATAGACTGATTTTAACACATTGATTGTATTTTTTAAATAACTTACAGATGATGAAAAAGTTCTCATGACTAAACAAAAAATGCTGAGGAACGTTCCGAAATCCAAAAATTCACAAAAAGATCTTCCAGCGAAACGCCCAACAAAAAAACCGAGACATTTCCTATCATCAGGCGATGATCATCAGGAAAAAGCCAGTGTTGGGAAAAATAAAAAGCCCCGTCCTATCGTAAATAATTATTTGACTTGAAGATATATAATTTATAGTATACAAATTTGACTTGACAAATGTACACACTAATATGATTTTTACAGACCGCTAAAAAACAGGCAACTAAATGTCAACAGTCTCAAGTGATTCAAGTAATAAAATCCTTGCAGAATAAGGGAGCATCCACTATTACAAGAACTACAACTAAACTCGATCATCCAAAAGATGCCAGCACCGATGATTCAACTCAATCTGACGATTGTGACTCGTACATAATGAATCGAAAGGTTTCTTTTTCAATATTATATACAAAAATTTCGTTTACTGTAATATTTTCCCCATTTTCGTTGATCTGTATTATATTTTGTATAACTGTTCAATATTTTTCAGAAACTTTCAGACACCAAAAAATCGTATCTCGCTAACTTGCGCGCTTTGGCCAAACCTTCGTCGCAACCTACTGATGCCTCTGATTCGGAAACAGTGATTGTGGTAAATTCTGTCTCTCATTCTCCAACTAAAGAAGAGCTTAAAAGAATGTTGAAGGAGGGGAGAGCCAAAAATATTTTGACCGCATCACAACGAATTGATAACGACATCAATATGAACCGAGAAGACGAAAACGATATAGGGCGTAGTAGTCCAGAAAATGGTGAAGATTTTGAAATTAGACGAAATCGTCCCGTTAGTGAAAAATAACTGCTTGGTAAAAATTTCCAAGACGACAAGGTTAATACATATTTCATTAATTCATACTTCTAGTCTCAACTCAGCTTATTAAATAATTGATGATGGTTGATTTTTTATTTTTTGGTTTTCAGATGATGCTATTACTCAATGGCATTTATTGTAAAGTCAAGTGCCATGATTCTGCACTCGGTGCTTGAAGTAAATGTTCTCATCTAGTTCGAAGACTTTTGGAAGGAGTTTTCACGAAAGAGACTCTTTTGAAATGTACTACAACAGGAAAGCCTGGTGCTTTAGCATCGAAAGAGCATAGACAGCTCGAATGTCTTGACGATGCAGCAAAGAATGCCATTATAGGTACAGTACGAATTCTGCAAATCACGATAAATTATATTTAATTAATTCTCTTACTAATACTACAAATATAGATAAAAGATGTTGTTATTGTTTGAATTGCATGATTAATTGAAATATTAAATGAGACGCGTTACCATCTTCGCGCCAAGTTATTAAAAGATTTACATTTTCTTCAATATTAATTAAAATGATATAATTGTATATGTTGCAAAAACGTGATTGTGAATTATTCCTGAAAGAAAATGATATATTACAGATTACGCAGTTGTAATCTCTCAAACAAAAGGATGGCCAATACCCCCTAGAGAGAAGTTTACCAGCATCATATCTCAAAAATTGGGGGAAATCAAACGAGAAGAACGAAATGCTCAAAGAAAATCGCAGAGACAGTAAGTCCACTTTCCAAACAGGCAACTTTTAAATGCCCTAAAAAGTACTTTGAGATTTTTTTTTAATAATTTTTTTTAACGAGACTGAGAGACCTTTTAGGATACACACAAAATTGAGTACAATTAAAATATAAAGTACACCTGATATTAATATTAAACGAATTTGCCAAAAACGAATATGCCAGAAATATAAAGAGCAAGTATTATTAACTTTTACTCTGGTTTATCTGTCGGTATAGAGGATTTGATATAATATATATATGTTACTAATGTGTAAGAGTACAAATTCCTATACAAAGAAGAAGAAAATGAGAAGCACAATATTGTTATAGTTCTGTATCGAGCGAATAATAAATCGGCAGTAAAAGAAACTATATCTATACTTACATTTCGTCTAATATTTTTACATTTCCTAAAACAAATATTATTCCTAATCCTAAAAAAAATTATCTGCAACCTACCTGACAATATTTCTATACATATACCAACATGTAACAACCGACAATCATCAAAATCTCAAATTAAATAAATAAATAAAAAATACAAATATAATAACATATGTGTGTATATACACATATAAAATTATATATATTTATATATAGACAAAATTCATATGTGATTGTATATGGACAAAATTCATATATAATGATATGTGATAAAATCATATATGTTCGCACATAATCATATATAAAAAAATTTTCTCGGGGACACACGAGAACGTGTAAACATAAATATTGACCGGCGATTCGACAGTGGTCAAATACGTACAAAGAGATTGATCATCTACTTTAGTTACAGTTATTTCTCAACCCATTTTTTAACAAATTGTCAACTTACCGAATAAAGTACGTTCGTCTCCGTGTAAGCCCCTTCCGCTTGTTTTTATTGTTTCCCATTCAAATCTTCTGTCGTTTCACACACATACACATCACATTAATTTAGTCTCACTTAGTTCACTAAACACAAACGCGACTCTATCAATAAAAGAAACGACGTTATAATTCACGACTGAAAACACGTCACAGACTACCGGATTATTGCACATTCGCGTGCCCGGCAAGCTAGGCGACTAACCTATACGTCACGCGGCTCTCTGGCACTGCGACGATCTATATATATGTATGCATATCAGGCGTCAGTCGAGAGCGTCAACTGTTTATATTTTTCTCACCCCCTCTTCTCGACGTGTCCCATCATGCCGTGGATACGTCTCATCGGATAGATGGAAATCGTCAGAAAGAAAAACCAACAAATATATAATAAAATAAATATATAATTATACTATTACGGAACAAAAAAATTGTATGTACAATAATGAAATGAAACTGTAATATTACGTCAGTGAAAAAATATTAACGAACATAAACATGTAAAATCATAATATTATGCCAGCAAAGAAATCTTTTTAAATAAAATTTAATAAAATAATAATATTACCTGTGCGAAAATATTTCGTAGAAAATAATCACATCAGGTTATATTATTTTCCACTCGGCAGCAGTAAAGCGAGAGCTCGACACTTATGTGCATAGCACGAGGCACGCAGTATGTCTCACGAACATCATACTGAATTTTCGTTCTAGAGTTGAGTTGAATGCGAATAGAGTTGAGCTGAACTCTCATTCTCGATTCTCGTTCTAAAGTATTAAAGAAATACTAAAATTATAGAATATGAACATTTTACCGTTTGTGTACAAAACATTTATTAAGGTAGTCCTATCGTTACAACGTTTCCGTTAGATTTCACTGAAAATTTTCAGAAACGTTGGACATACGGTGCCGTATGTACAAGTATGTAAAATTTCATAGGCCTTTATGGACTAAAAAAACGATATTTATCCTTGAAAATCGTCATTTTCAACAACCTCCAGAGCCCGTATTATATCGCAACATTATACAACGAGTACCTCGCTTATTGTGTCGATGAAACCTTTTGAAATTCTGCACACATTTGATATGAAATCAGAGAAGCTTAGACTAGTTCTTATCACAAATCTTATGGAAAAATAATTCATGATTTTGTTTATTATAAATCAAATAAATTGTACGTAGGATCAACCTGAATTTTCAATATGTTGTTCTCTAGTCGATTTGTAACAAATTTTGTGCATGAACACGCTCAGTACCCTTCTATTGTGAGAAAAAATGGGAATAAAATTTTAATCCCTCCGCCAACGATACGACGACCTTGCGTTTCGACATATTCTCAAGCCCCTATCTGATTTTCTTTGCTTCAAATAAAGCTTCATTCAAAATTGTTGTTTAACATTTCTCGACGATTTTTTTTTAAATTAACAAGGGGACGGTACGGCAGTCCGATTTTTGTAATTTTTCGTACTCATGGTACGCAAAGTTCAGAGCTCGAATATTAGTATCCCAAAGCAGTTCGACGCCATATTCAGACATTTTCGAAAAAATTGACTTTGAAGTTTTCGGGCGCACTCTTATCCCACAAAGATGCAGTTATATACAAACTGGGTTTGTGGCGTACCCGGTAGCGCTCGAGTCTAGTAATCGCAGGGTCGCTGGTTGAAGTCTCACTACGATTTTTTTTTTTTTTTTTTTTTCATTTTTTTTTTAATTCGCATACCTCCGTCATTTAAATATCCCGATAAATTTTTGTTGTATATAATCCCAAATTATTATATATAATTAATATAATATATCTATATATGTTTATATATGGACAAAATCCATATATAGTTATTTATGTACAAAATTCGTTATAGTTATACATAATTATATATTTTCTCATATATGATCATATATTATTTATATATAACAATAGGTGATTATTTATAAAAAAATAAATAAATAATCCCGGGATAAAAATCATAAAATCTATGCTAATTCACATATATGTAATTATAATTGTCCATGATAAATGCAAGTCTTATTTTTGATTATCTCTTGATTGAAATTGCGAATAGGCGGTGTTTTTCATTTTCATCCTAAAAATGTTGTTGGTTATAAATATTGATACTTGAAAATGTATGTTTATAATCAAGAGATAATTAAAAATATGACTAGCGTTTTTTCATTTTAAAAAAATGAAAAAAAAATAATTCGAAGTGAGACTCAGCCGATTACTAGACTCGAACTCTACCGGGTATGCCACAAGCCCGGTTCGAATATTGTTGCATCTTTGTGGGATAAGAATGCGCTCGAAAACTTCAAAGTCAATTTTCTCGAAAATTTCTGAATTTGGCATCGAACTGCTTTGGGATATTAATATTGGAGCTGTGAACTTTGCGCACCATGAGTACGAAAAATTACAAAAATCCGACTGCCGTACCGTCCCCTTGTAAGTTCAGAAAGACAAAAAAGTCTGAGACAAAATTTCGAAAAAATCGCTCCATCACAATGTTTATAACACTATACACGAACAACAAAAATGGCATCAAACGTACGGTTCCCGACAAAAGGAACATTGAAAATAGGCATTTATCGAAACAATATTTGTCGACTTTCCATTGGTCCCAAAAGTTTTCTATCTCGGGCATCCTCTAAAATCCTCCATTTTATTTTATTTATTTTATTTATTTTATTTATTTTATTTATTTTATTTATTTTATTTATTTTATTTATTTTATTTATTTTATTTATTTTATTTATTTTATTTATTTTATTTATTTTATTTATTTTATTTATTTTATTTATTTTATTTATTTTATTTATTTTATTTATTTTATTTATTTTATTTATTTTATTTATTTTATTTATTTTATTTATTTTATTTATTTTATTTATTTTATTTATTTTATTTATTTTATTTATTTTATTTATTTTATTTATTTTATTTATTTTATTTATTTTATTTATTTTATTTATTTTATTTATTTTATTTATTTTATTTATTTTATTTATTTTATTTATTTTATTTATTTTATTTATTTTATTTATTTTATTTATTTTATTTATTTTATTTATTTTATTTATTTTATTTATTTTATTTATTTTATTTATTTTATTTATTTTATTTATTTTATTTATTTTATTTATTTTATTTATTTTATTTATTTTATTTATTTTATTTATTTTATTTATTTTATTTATTTTATTTATTTTATTTATTTTATTTATTTTATTTATTTTATTTATTTTATTTATTTTATTTATTTTATTTATTTTATTTATTTTATTTATTTTATTTATTTTATTTATTTTATTTATTTTATTTATTTTATTTATTTTATTTATTTTATTTATTTTATTTATTTTATTTATTTTATTTATTTTATTTATTTTATTTATTTTATTTATTTTATTTATTTTATTTATTTTATTTATTTTATTTATTTTATTTATTTTATTTATTTTATTTATTTTATTTATTTTATTTATTTTATTTATTTTATTTATTTTATTTATTTTATTTATTTTATTTATTTTATTTATTTTATTTATTTTATTTATTTTATTTATTTTATTTATTTTATTTATTTTATTTATTTTATTTATTTTATTTATTTTATTTATTTTATTTATTTTATTTATTTTATTTATTTTATTTATTTTATTTATTTTATTTATTTTATTTATTTTATTTATTTTATTTATTTTATTTATTTTATTTATTTTATTTATTTTATTTATTTTATTTATTTTATTTATTTTATTTATTTTATTTATTTTATTTATTTTATTTATTTTATTTATTTTATTTATTTTATTTATTTTATTTATTTTATTTATTTTATTTATTTTATTTATTTTATTTATTTTATTTATTTTATTTATTTTATTTATTTTATTTATTTTATTTATTTTATTTATTTTATTTATTTTATTTATTTTATTTATTTTATTTATTTTATTTATTTTATTTATTTTATTTATTTTATTTATTTTATTTATTTTATTTATTTTATTTATTTTATTTATTTTATTTATTTTATTTATTTTATTTATTTTATTTATTTTATTTATTTTATTTATTTTATTTATTTTATTTATTTTATTTATTTTATTTATTTTATTTATTTTATTTATTTTATTTATTTTATTTATTTTATTTATTTTATTTATTTTATTTATTTTATTTATTTTATTTATTTTATTTATTTTATTTATTTTATTTATTTTATTTATTTTATTTATTTTATTTATTTTATTTATTTTATTTATTTTATTTATTTTATTTATTTTATTTATTTTATTTATTTTATTTATTTTATTTATTTTATTTATTTTATTTATTTTATTTATTTTATTTATTTTATTTATTTTATTTATTTTATTTATTTTATTTATTTTATTTATTTATTTATTTATTTTATTTATTTTATTTATTTCATTTATTTCATTTATTTTATTTAAAATAAATAAAATCAATAAAGTAAATAAAATAGTCGCAGATCTGAAAATAATTATTATGTAATGAGTTTTTGTTATAGAAATCAAGTGGCCAGCAACCACCACCACCACCACCACCACCACCACCACCATCACCACCACCACCACCGCCATCACCACCACCACCACGACCAAAAGTGGTCACGCCACCGCCTGGACCATCATGGGGTGACCCGTGGCCCCTCGCAGGCACGGTAGCACGCTCAAAGGTCAGTGCTATACTTAATTAATAACCGTCGAATAATAAAGTTAGTAGAAAAATATTGAACCATTTTCTTTTTACAGAAACCGGGAAGAAAAGCGGCGCGGGTAGTATACCGCACTGGAACCATGCAGCCGGCACCGGTGCCGTGGGAATGGGGACATGTTATGTTATTAGTGGGCTAAGACTTTGTACCGTTGTTTCAAAGGGAGGATGTCGGTGGTTCGATTCTATATACAATTTTTTATTTTCACGACAAGAATTTAATAAATTTATATATATAAAAATAAAAATGTATTAAATTCTTGTCGTGAAAAAAAAAAATTTCAGATTGATTCGAACCATCGACATCCTACCCATGACACGACAATGGTACAACGCCTTAGCCCACTAACCCACTGTCGCTCACTTAGGTTTTATGCAGTGACAAACGAAGGTATGGTACTCGCTACCCGTTGTGAAACGTTCTCGTTCTCTATGCTCGCCGACACCGAAAAACTCAGCGAGAACGAGAAAACGCAATATATATATATATATATATATAGTGTATATATGTATATATATATATATATTTATTCTATATATGTAGCTAATAGAAAATATATATATATACACATTCTATATATATATATATATATATATATATATATATATATATATATATATTGAATATAATTGAATATCTATATGTATAGAAAATATGTATAGCTAATAGAATATATATATATATATATATATGCGCAAAGTATAGTTTGAGACCATTTTCATTACTACAACGGTATTTTCGAGGACTTTCGGCTGTTTCGAGGACGGTCCCCAAAATTTTCTATATGATTTGTATAGTTTAAGGACAGTCCTCAAAATACCTGCAATATGTGAATCGTTGAGTTTAGGGACCCGGTATACTATGAAGTGATACGAGGACTTGTCCTCAAAATATTCATGTACAATTTGTATTCTTTGAGACCTTAACGGTTTTAATATTTTTGTACTGTGTAACGGACGCAAAATATCGTATGGTCACGTTGCAGTAGAGTTGTTACGTTTATTCTCCGGACCGTAGTAAAACAAGATATTTATATAAAAAAAATTTCAAACTATTTATATGTATATGTGCGTACAAAGTATATCTTGTGATCATTTCGATTGGTATAACGATGATTTTGGGGACCGGCGAGACGAGACTCTCCTCTACACTTTCGTATTGCCATCATTCGGTATGTCTCGGCGAGGGTGTGGAGCGGGGTTTAATATATTTTGAAATCTGCTTTATCATGAGAGCTCTCGACGGGATTGTCGAGGAAACCCGGCAATTTTCGGGATTCCCCGCTAGACAGTCTTTCAACCGGCATCGGACGAGGGTGCAAAGCAGTACGGAAGAAAGCGTGATCACAGACGGTGCACATTGTCAATTTGAAAAAAAAAGTTTGCAAAATGTATGCATTAGTATTTGTGACGGTGCTGAGCGGTAATGATGTAATAATTGTACGCTTGTTTGCGGTGTAAAAGATTGGTGATTTATTAAGTGGAGGAAAGATCTAGTTGGTTAGGAAGTCGGAGGAGAACTGATTTAGATGATGGAAGATGCTGGGAGAAAGGGTTTGAAGAAAGAGTTTTAGGAGTGGAGGGGATGTCGCGTGAGGGTGATAAGGGACCGTGGGACTGTGGAGTCAGCGGAATTGGGAGTTAGCGGGAAAAGAGATTAGGAGTAGGTGAGAACAGTGGGAATAGAATGTGGGACCGTTACATATTATTCACTGACGATATTTTATACATTTGTGATATAAAAGACATCGACGTTCGGGGAAAAAAGTGCTCGGTGAAATATACTGATAAGAAAAAATATGCAGCACGTGTTTTAGCAGTATGCTGTAAGTATAATTTTTTCCGGCTTTGTCTTAGGGACGTACAATTATTACGATGAATCGGTTTTCGAACTTGATATGTAGTAAAACGCCATTGTAGTCTGTTTTCGTAGTGGAAATGCTACCATCATTGTCGAATCCAAATATGGCAGCTCATTGTCAGCCGAACGACTCTGCTTTGTTTAGAAAGAGCATGGTGCATAGCGTTCGAGAAGGGCAAGCAAAGAATGCATGCAAAAGACATAGAAAACATGACAGATAGATAAATAGATAGATAGGTAGATAGATAGAGATAGATAGAGATAGATAGATAGAGAGAGAGAGAGAGAGAGAGAGAGAGAGAGAGAGAGAGAGAGAGAGAGAGAGCGAGAGAGCGAGAGAGCGAGAGAGAGAGCGAGAGAGAGAGCGAGAGAGAGAGCGAGAGAGAGAGCGAGAGAGAGAGCGAGAGAGAGAGCGAGAGAGAGAGAGAGAGCGAGAGAGAGAGCGAGAGAGAGAGCGAGAGAGAGAGAGAGAGAGAGAGAGAGAGAAGAACGAAAGAAAGAAAAAACTGTAAGGCGACACGAACGAACGCGTTCGAAGGTGTGTGTATGTGCGTAGTTGCATGTGTGAGTCCCGAGAAGGTCTGTCGAAAGAAGACGCTCGATGAGTTACTTTACTTATGACTGTATTTTATTGGATTTCTTTCATACTTCCACTCGATCTCCTTTTCATGTAGTGTTTGCAAAAGTAATATCTACATTATTATGATGGATTACGTTCGAGTTGTGCGAGATTAATTGTATCAGAATTTATGAGTTAATGTGCAACAAATTAACCATCTACCACAAATTCGGTACATCATAGTCGGACAATAATAAGAACAGCGGTCGACAAAATAAATTTGTAATTTTTTCCCCTAAGGATTCTGATCGACATTAAAAGCTCTTCGTAATGATTGTACGTCCGCAACTTCAATTTTCTTTCAATCCGTATTATTTAAAAATGTAAAACCTTCCAATTTTTTACAGATAATGATAAAATCTTGCACGTGATTAAAGAAAATTTAGAAGAGATCACTGTTTCAGCTAACATTAAATGCGTCTCCATCACAGAGAAAGAAGCTACATTTAAACATGTAGTAAAAAATCTTGAATCGAATGCAGGTAAGCTCGGTTGGTTCGCCCTGGTATTTCTGGAAAGTAATTACCGCGACTACTTTTTCATTCCGTCTCATGGTCTAAAAATTACTCGATACATACTGTCACGCCGGTGGTGGAAGGGGGAAAAAAAACACAAGGGTTATCTTAATACAACAAACAAAAAAAAAGAATTTATTCACGGTGGTATTTATTTTATTTTATTATTTGTTTACCGGCGGACTATCTCCGGGGAGGTCTTTGTTTATTATATGGGGGAGTTTTGGGCGCCAGTTAATTTTTAAAGAATAAAAAAAATTAACAAAAATAACGAACTTTATTATCGCAATATCACAACATTTTATTATCGCAAATACAACAAAAACTTTAATCCTAGTCGCCAACGGGTGGACTCTAAAGGCTGGGGCGGGGGTGGCTAACTCGAGGGGAAGGGGGGGTTTCTCAGGGGATGGGTCGTCTTAACGCTACCTGTCGCGCGCACGACCGTTCCACGCAAACTATAATGAGCGATTCAAATTATCGCTTTCTTTTATTTCATAAATCGTTGCTCGCTCGCACAAAAAAAAGAAAAGAAAGGGGGGGAAGAAGAAAAACCAACAAACAAAAAAAAACAAAATGAAAGAAAAATTTTTGCTCATGTATAGGGGGGGGGGGGGTGGCTCTAAAGGATAACGCTTATTAATACGGGGGGGAAGAAATACAAATTTGATGGCTTGTGGAGAGGTAGCCGTGTGAGCACTTACTCGTCGCCGCTGTCGCTGCCGCTCGCTCTCCTTCGCTCTCCTTCTCCGTCTCCCTCTCCTCGATTCCTCCTTGCTTCCTCCGTCTCCTTCGCTCGCCTTCTCGTACTCGCCTCTCTCACACACTCTCGTCGCACACTCACACACGCTATACGGCACTTTCTCGCTCTCTCACTCACGCTATTTCCTCTGTTCTCGTCTCACACTCACAATCTCTACTCTCACTCTATCACTCTACTAATTTTTCACTCGCTCTATAATATTTCACGCCTCGAATCGTTCTCACTTTCACACTGTACTCTCACTCTATCACTCTAATAATTTTTCACTCGCTCTATAATATTTCACGCACTCGAATCGTTCTCACTTTCACACTGTACTCTCACACTATACTTTTTCCCGTTCACTCTATATTAATTTTCGCAAATTCGCTAACTAACTCTCCACTGGTGTATTTTTCGCTATCTAGATTTCGGTTGTCACGCGTCGGTGGTCTCAATCTAAGTAACGGTCAGGTGTTCTTCCCGGAAGTCGTTATAATTTTTCTTTCTCGCTGATTGGCCAGGGACGTCCTTAATTGATTGGGCAGCAGCGGCACGGGTTATGGATCGATGAGGTGTCGATATTTGAATTCTATCGGGGGAGCTCTGGTGGAAAGGAGGATAAGTATTTTAATGGGTCTATGCCATGGATCGATAGGGTAGGGTCGCTCTATCGATTATCGGGATCGCGGGAATGGGAATTTGGGTCGCTCTCTGTGCGCTGCTGCCCTCTCGTTACTCGCTCCGTCACCGTGTCGATAATGATATGCGTGACGGAGTTTTCGCGAGCGTACAAATTTTGACAGCTACGGTGTTCGAAGTGCGGGCTGTGTGTCGTGTCGTGATTTTTTTTTTTTTTTGCCTATCGTTCGTCGTCTTCTCTTTTTATCCACGGGGCTTCTCTTTTTATCCACGGGGTTTCCTCGGGTTGACCCTGGTGGTGAGTACTCTTTATAATATTTCTCAATGATATTTTCATGATTGTTAATTGTAGTCATACTCTCATCATAATTTTTAATGATATTTTTGTTCCCCTTTTTTTTTTCTTAGGTTATTGTCGCGTCGTCGCCGATGAAGGGGGTCTCGTCGGCAGCGTCGACCGCGACGACGACGATTGATGTCGTCGACGACGGCGACGCATACCCCTGGCGACGACGACGACTACGACGACGACGACGACGATGACGCCACGACGACGACGATGACGCCACGACGACGACGACGACGACGACGACGACGATGACGCGACGACGACGACGACGACGACGACGATGCGACGACGACGACGACGATGACGACGACGACGACGATGACGCGACGACGACGACGACGACGACGACGATGCGACGACGACGACGACGATGACGACGACGACGACGATGATGATACGACGACAATGACGGTGGGTCCCTCGGCGACGGGAAGTGTTCTCACGCTTACAATATTTTGGGAGTAGGATAGGGAATTTCAGGGTTGTTCTTATAACTAATCTTTTTGTTTCAGATATCGGCGTGGAACGGTCGCCTTAGTGGACCACCGGCGGGGGAGATTTGTGCACCACGTCACAATACATATTTACATAGTCGTACGCATTCTTTCGATAACACTGATGTGAGAATATTTATTTTTCCTTTACATTGTTTCAGCGGACAGCGAAATTTTATACGTTGACAAAAGTATTTCACTCATTTCGTCTGAAAATTGCAAGAGCGTTTTTTCTCTGGAGTTAGTGAACCAACAAGAACATTTTTTCAATAAACCATCATGCTTCATCGCAACGCGCATAGCTCTGCCCAGAGAAAGCGAAAATACACTCGAAATTAACCGAGAACGTGATCGACAATTGTCGCCTTGTGAGCTGAAGGTTGGCAATGAAACTTATACTATAAGTCTCTCAAGCATCGAACTAGTTCCTGGTCCATCCGAAATTTCTGGAATTGAAAATGAAATATGGAATATTGAAAATGAACAAAGAATAGCTGAATACCAAGAGAAGCAGCTCTGTGAAGTCAATAACAATGCTACGTTTGTTGAGGACGTAAATAGTAATGAACAGCTCTCAAATGGAACTGTTTCGAAACCTGTAATCATCAGAGATGAGTTCCTCCAATCGCCAATTCTTAAAGATGTCGCAACACCTGTAAACGGCCTTCCATATGAATGCGATTTACCGAATGAGATAAATTCGATTTGGTTACCTGTCATGAATTCGACGGAACACGATTTTAAATCTGGAGCTGTTGAGTCTGAAGTTGTATTATCCGAATTAAATAATAGTGAGATCTCAGCCTCAAACGTGCAACCGGAAAATGATTTCGAGTTAGATGATGCAATCGACGAAAACTATGAACCGTCTGAAGAAGAAACATCAAATTCCGACACATCAGGCAATGAGAATGAGAAAAACATCAACACATCAAGGTCAAATACAGCTGATCGAACAAAGCCGCTGAATATAACTTTGGATATGGTGAAATATCAGTCTTCTGCTCCCGACTTCACGTAGACGAATCTTCGGCTCAAGCGCCGAAGAAATATTTCTGCATGTATTGTAAAAAATTTCAATTGAAACTTGCACGACATCTGGAGACTACTCATTACAATGAGGACGATGTCAAAAAATTCATCGTTTTACCGCCAAAGAATCGGGAACGTCAAGAAATTATTGCAATAATTCGTAAAAATGGCAATCACATTTTCAACACCGATCGCCGCTACAATACAGGAGCTTTATTAGTCTGCCGACGGCCTAATCAAAGACTGAAAAAAACCGCCCAAGATTTTTTATCATGCGGAAACTGTAAAGGGCAATACTCCAGATCGGTAATTCGCCATCATTGGCGAAAATGTACCAAACGAGATGGAACACGGGAACGAATTATTTTGGTAAAAGGCCGCAAAGTTGCAGCACGATTACATAAAAGGGCTTCCGCTGATGTACGCAAATACATATTCCCATATATGCGAGAAGACGACGTTGTACGAGGAATTAGATACGACGAAGTTATTGTCCTATACGCGAATAAGCAGTGCCAAAAATATGGTACTCACCAGCACCAATTTCAAATGATTAGAGCTCGACTACGTCTCCTTGGTCGTTTTCTGTGCGCTATAAAAGAAATCGACAATCGAATTACAAGCTTCGCCGATATTTTTCAGCCACGCTACTACGACGCCGCTGTAGACGCGGTACGAATTGTAGCTGGTTTTAACGATCAGACGCGTACATTCAGACACCCTGCCGTAGCTTCTAATCTAGGCACTTTGTTGAAACATGTAGGAGAATTGTTGCGTACCGAATATATTAAGACAGAGCAAGAACACGATCAAAAAAGAGTCGAAGATTTTATAAAACTTCTCATTGAAGATTATGGTACGAGAATTAACAGAGCTGTTGCTGAAACTCAAACTCAGAACAATCGACGAAAACAAGTGGTACTACCAACGACGGACGATATAAAAAAACTACATTCGTACTTGAAGGAACAGAGATCGAAACATTTTCTTGAACTTAAAAAAAAATATTCATACGAATCCTGGAAAAAACTTGTCGAAACAACATTGCTGTCACTGCAACTTTTCAACCGACGTCGGCCGGGCGAAATCGAACGGCTGTATTTGGATGATTTCCGTAGTTATCAAGGTATCGATTTAGCGGATAAAGAAACATATAATTCTCTGTCTGAAGAAGGAAAAGCTCTTGCTCGCAAATATGTTCGCTTTGAAATTCGGGGGAAACTCGGTCGTGGCGTTCCTGTTTTAATACATGTAGATCTTTTGGATTGCTTAAATCTTATTTTGCACCATCGAGAGGATGCACGTGTACCGGCGCAAAATCATTATTTGTTCGGGCTGCCGTCAAATGATAACGATCGCTTGAGATACATGCGGGCGTGCGATTTGATGCGAGCGTATTCTCAGCAGTGTGGCGCGGAAATTGCAAGTGCTCTACGGGGAACACAGCTGCGGAAACATATTGCTACGAGATGCATAAATCTCAATCTGTCTGACGGTCAAGTGACCGATCTGGCTAACTTTATGGGGCATCATGAAAAGATTCACAAAGGAATCTATCGGCAACCAGTATTGGAAACGGACATCGTAAAAATTTCTAAAATACTAGAAACGGCCCAAGGATTTGAAAATGATTCATCCGATGAGTCTGATAACCAACCAGAGATGTCGATTGAAGAATCTGATCGCAATAATGGCTCTCTAAATAGCAATCGATCGCTGGGAAGTGTTGGAATAAAAAAAGCAATTCCGAGGCGGTGGTCCATTGTGGAAAAAGATGTTGTGTTGACCGCTTTTCAAACGGAACTCTCGTCCGGGAAAGCTCCTTCTGGTAAAGATTTGCAGAAATTAATCGATGCGAACGATTGTTTGAAAGGGCGGACAGTACCTCAACTTCGGACATGGTTGCACACCCAGAAAAAGAATCACCAGAATGTAGCCTAATTTTTATTGATAATTTCTAATCTATGATTTTGGTAAGTCCGGTCTGTTTTTTTATTCATAATGTATAACTTGTTTGTCATTCTTTATAATTTTGAAAATAAATATTCTACATACGGTATTGAAATGTCTGTGTTAAATATGAATTTACTTGAATGTGACTGGGGCGAAAACGTTTGTACATATGTATGCAAACAAAGTATATTTTGAGACCATTTGGATTGGTATTGTGGTTATTTTCAGAACTATCTACGTAATTTCGTATGTAATTCGTATAGTTTAGAGACATCCGCATAAAATAGACGTTTAATATGTGCATGTCGATCGTTCGTATATTTTGAGACCATTTGGATTGGTATAGGGGTGATTTTGGGGACTGGCCTTGTACTTTTGTATATGATTTGTATAGTTTAAGGACAGTCAAATAATATGGACGCTTAATATGTATGTCGATCGTTGAGTTTGGGGACGTGATCTACCATATAATTGTATAGGTAGTGCTTCTAGAGAGAACCATCATTATAATTTCCGAATAACTATCAGCTTCCTTATTTTTGCATCAACCACCGAGCAAACAAATTATTTAGCAGGTTTTATTAACAAAAGTGGAACTATTTTGTGAACAATTAGGATATTAAATAACAAAACTAATTCTTTCAGTTTTGAAAGTCATGAGTTGATCGAGAAATTTACACGTCCTGAAAATAACCGTTAGATGACAGTCCTCGTAGTCAACATTTACTGGTATATTCGAAATAATGATATACTCTTACGTCCTCATAGCGGCCGGTCGAGGAATATATGTATATGTCCTCGAAGTCGACATTATATAGTAGGCCTCGAAATCACCATTCGATACTATTTTCGAAATTTCTTTTCAAAAATGGTATATATTCACTTTCTAATGGTTGCATATATCATATCATTGCTTCTTCGAACATTTGTAATAAAAATTGAAACGGGTCCCCATAGTCTACTTTGCGCATATATATATATATGTTTATTCTATTAGCTATATATATAGAATGTATATATATATATATATATATATATATATATATATATATATATATATATATATACATTCTATATATATACTTAGCTAATAGAGTATATATATACATTCTATATATATATAGCTAATAGAATATTTATATATATATATATATATATATATATATATTATTTGTTATTATAACCGACAGTATATGGCTCGGCCTATCAAGCTATATACTGTCAGCGACGGAATATATATATATATGTGTATATAGTCGCGACGCATTAGGTATCCGTGCGGGAGAGAGGCCAACGTGCACACGACGCGCGTCTATGCTTTCGACTGTCGTCCCTCCACCACCCGCCGAGCGGGCCGACGGGCTTACCAACGCTAGACTCGCTTCCCGCATAAACGTAAATCCTCATAATTCAGTCATTTCGTCATCAAATGATACCGAACAAAGCCCAAAATGTCCGTTTTTCCATTGCGCACGAGATTCTCTCTTCGGCACGATGAAAAATATCGCGCGATTATGATAATTTTGTCATTTTCTTTTTTCAATGACGAAAAAACTCTTAACTTTCAAAGTTTTGGAAAAAGACGAATCTCAGGCACAGTAGGCCATAATTCTCTATGTACCCTGCGAATTTCAACCCAATCGGTCGCTCGGTGCTCGTCAAAACCGAGATTGCGTTTTCTCGTTCTCGCTGAGTTTTTCGGTGTCGGCGAGCATAGAGAACGAGAACGTTTCACAACGGGTAGCGAGTACCATACCTTCGTTTGTCACTGCATAAAACCTAAGTGAGCGACAGTGGGTTAGTGGGCTAAGGCGTTGTACCATTGTCGTGTCATGGGTAGGATGTCGATGGTTCGAATCAATCTGAAATTTTTTTTTTTCACGACAAGAATTTAATACATTTTTATTTTTATATATATAAATTTATTAAATTCTTGTCGTGAAAATAAAAAATTGTATATAGAATCGAACCACCGACATCCTCCCTTTGAAACAACGGTACAAAGTCTTAGCCCACTAATAACATAATATTTTATTTAAATATACATAATATATATACTGCACGCACGCATGCGCGCGCGCACACACACACACACACACACACACACACACACATTTATGTATATAAATATATATAAACCGGCCGATATATATGAGGGATTCCACGCCAGATCAAACAACATTTTGCCTTACCATCTCCGATTTTTTTGAAAATTTTTTATGCTCTAGTATTGGTTGAAAGAGGCCTCCATGATTTTTTTCAATTTTTTTTGTCGAACCGTTTTCAAGATATCGATTTTTCAAAAATTACGTTACTTTTTTTTTGAACGTCCATAACTTTCCGAAAAATGGGCCAAACTGGACGTTTTTTTTTTGAAATTTTTCTTTTTGAACACACTTTTTATAAAAAAATATCGAATAAAATTTTCAAACCGTATTTCTATAAGATTTTCAAGTTTCAAGTCTAAATTGTTGATTTGCAAAAAACACGTACTGATCGATTTTCTTGAATTTTTTTTGTAAACAACTGTCAGTTATTCCACACCTTTTAAGACTAGTTGGATAATGGGATAACGATGGGATCTATTTTTTTTCGATTTTTCAATTTTCCGATTTTAGTTATCCGTATTGAAAAATATCTGAAAAAAATACTATGCACATGAACTTAATAACTATTGGACACATAGGAATTATTAATTATTTTACAGATTACTTTCAGGAAACAGATACAGGCGAATCGCCGAAGAGCAGTTATTTTCTTACTCGTTTAAATATTTTACAAGTTCGAGATTCAACAGATGAGAAAAATTCTTTAACCCTTTGAGACCTGAGTACTTTCGAGCTTATGTGGTCCGCGGACGCATAGGCTGATGCATATATGCGTCCTTAGGGCTCAAAGGGTTAAATCTCAAAGTGTCTTCTCCGTCCGGAATTACACAATAATACTTTTGCGCGCCTGTTATTGTCTTTGCTCTTATATATCTGTTTTCTAATGATTCTTTGGCTAGATTATAATCGTCGTTAGAGAAGAATTGGGCATGAATATTCGGCAAATAATTCGATTTTATTGCCCAGTCATATAATTGCCGAGGAGTTGAAATTTCTTTGTAGTCCATTGAAATGTTACAAAAATAAGGCCTAACCCTGCATTTATCAAAGTCAGCAATTTTTTTTTTTGATGCATAGGGGATGGTATAGGAAGCTTAAGTCCAAGTTTGTGGGGTTGTAACCCTTGAGGAAAACCCGCCATCTTGAAAAAGGGTTAAAACAGTTTTTGCGTTATAACAATGAAACTATCCACCGCGCAAGAAAATTATATTGTCGTTTTTTGTAGGAAATTAAGTCCTCTACAAATTCACTCTCTTGACTTTTTGCCGTAATATCTAAAATAGCAAAGTTATTAACAATAAATGACAACAAATGGAAAAACATCGTTTTTTTGAGTCGCTGTAACTTTTTATTTTTTCATTTTTCAGAAAAATTTACTCTTAGAAATTTTTTGGCGCTCCTTAAGACGAACAAATTTCACCCCTTATTTTTTAAATTTCGTTTATTTTGAAGGATTTTACAGCCATTTAAAGGTAAAAATATGCCTCAGCACATCATATTTTGGGTTTAGGTTTAAAATCGTTGTATTGATATAACAGGAAAACTATCCACCGCGCAAGAAAATTATCATATCGTTTTTTGTAGGAAATGAAATTCTCTACGAATTTACTATCTTGATTTTTTATCGTAAAATCCAAAATACCAAAGTTATTAACAAACAACGATAAAAAGTGAACGAGTAATTTCTTTTAAGTCGCTCTAACGTTTTGTTTTTACATTTTTCAGAAAAATATGTTTAGACTTTAGATAGAGGATTTTTAGACGATCAAATTTCACCCCTCATTTTTTAAATTTCATTTATTTTTAAAGATTTTACAGCCATTCAAAGGTAAAAATATGCCTCAGCACATAATATTTTGGGTTTTGGTTTAAAATCGTTGTATTAATATAACAGAAAAACTATCCACCGCGCAAGAAAATTGTTCAGTTATTTTTTGTAGGAACTTAAATTCTCTACAAATTTACTTTTTTGACTTTTTATTGTACAATCCAAAATATCAAAGTTATTAACAAACAACGACAAAAAATGAAGGAGTAATTTCCTTTATGTCGCTCTAACTTTTTTCTTTTCATTTTGCAGAAAAATATATGCAATGCATTTCGATAGAACACCTTCTGACGAATAAATTTCAATATAAATGTGTCAACTTTTGTTTATTTATAAACATTTTACAGTGCTGCAAAGGTAAGTGTCGGAGTACTCGAAAATAGACATAAAAATGAACGATTATGCGTCGTTTCTTTGCAAATTTCATTAATTGCGGCGGACAAATTTTATTTGTTGCTATTGCAATGTTCATAATAATTAGTTATGAACTCTTTTCCGCGCCACCTACGAGGAGTTAATAATAATAATTAGTTATGAACTCTTTTCCGCTCTATCTACGAGGAGTTCATAGCTAATTATTATGAATATTGCAAAGAAACGACGCATAATCGTTCATTTTTATGTCTATTTTCGAGTACTTCGACACTTACCTTTGCAGCACTGTAAAATGTTTATAAATAAACAAAAGTTGACACATTTATATTGAAACTTATTCGTCAGAAGGTGTTCTATCAAAATGCATTGAACATATTTTTCTGTAAAAAGAAAAGAAAAAAAGTTAGAACGACTTAAAGGAAATTACTCCTTCATTTTTTGTCGTTGTTTGTTAATAACTTTGGTATTTTGAATTTTACGACAAAAAGTCAAGAGAGCAAATTTGTAGAGAATTCTATTTCCTACAAAAAACGACGTAATAATTTTCTTGCGCGGTGGACAGTTTTCCTGTTATATCAATACAACGATTTTAAACCCAAACCCAAAATATGATGTGCCGACGCACATTTTTACATTTGAATGGCTGTAAAATCTTAAAAAATGAACGAAATTGAAAAAATGAGGGATGAAATTTGTTCATCTCAAGGAGCGCCAAAAAATTTCTCTGAACATATTTTTCTGAAAAATGCAAAAACAAAAAGTTAGAGCGACTTAAAGGAAATTACTCCTTAATTTTTTGTCGTTGTTTATTAATAACTTTGGTATTTTTGATTTTACGACAAAAAATCAAGAGAGCAAATTTGTAGAGAATTTAATTTCCTACAAAAAACGGTAGAATACTTTTCTTGCGCGGTGGATAGTTTCATAGTTATTTTGCAAAAACTATTTCACCCCTTTTTTCAAGATGGCGGATTTTCCTCAAGGGTTACAACCCCACAAACTTGGACTTAAGCTTTTCATACCTCCCCCTATGCACCAGAAAAAAAAAATTGCTGACTTTGATAAATGCAGGGTCAATGTAACATTTCAATGGACTATTGTGACTTGGAAGTTGAAGACTTGCTCGTGCTGCTATTCTTTTCACGGTTCCCCCTACTCCATCAAAGGCCTTTTGCCGTGAGCTGTTGCAAAATAATGCCATTCAGCTTTTAATCCAAAGTCTTGCTCATGATAATTGAGATTTACAAAATTTTTATAAATTTTAAATTGTTGAGGCGTTCCATCGGAAAAGTAAAGAACTTTTGCAGCATCATTGGATACTTCTTTGATAAAACTAGTAGTCATTCTTGTAAATTCATGAATAGCAACGGCATCATGAGATAAGCAATCCGATATTATTACAACAAAAATTATCGGCCATCGTTCATTAAATGATAAAGATATATCTATTTTATTGCATAAATAACAATGACCGTTGTTGGTGAGCCTGAAGAAACGATTAATACTTATTTTCAGCACGAATAACTAAAATCGGAAAATTGAAAAATCGAAAAAAATAGATCCCATCGTTATCCCATTATCTAACTAGTCTTAAAAGGTGGGGAATAACTGACAGTTTTTTACAAAAAAAATTCAAGAAAATCGATCAGTACGTGTTTTTTGCAAATCAACAATTTAGACTTGAAACTTGAAAATCTTATAGAAATACGGTTTGAAAATTTTATTTGATATTTTTTTTATGAAAAGTGCGTTCAAAAAGAAAAATTTCAAAAAAAAACGTCCAGTTTGGCCCATTTTTCGCAAAGTTATGGAGGTTCAAAAAAAGAGTAACGTAATTTTTGAAAAATCGATATCTTGAAAACGGTTCGACAAAAAAAATTGAAAACAATCATGGAGGCCTCTTTCAACCAATACTAGAGCATAAAAAACTTTCAAAAAAATTGGGGATGGTAAGGCAAAATGTTGTTTGATCTGGCGTGGAATCCCTCATATATATATATATTTAGATGTATATAATACATTATATATATGTTATTAGTGGGCTAAGACTTTGTACCCTTGTTTCAAAGGGAGGATGTCGGTGGTTCGATTCTATATACAATTTTTTATTTTCACGACAAGAATTTAATAAATTTATATATATAAAAATAAAAATGTGTTAAATTCTTGTCGTGAAAAAAAAATTCCAGATTGATTCGAACCCATCGACATCCTACCCATGACGCGACAAGGGTACAACGCCTTAGCCCACTAACCCATTGTCGCTCACTTAGGTTATATGCAGTGACAAACGCAGGTATGGTACTCGCTACCCGTTGTGGAACGTTCTCGTTCTCTATGCTCGCCGACACCGAAAAACTTAGCGAGAACAAGAAAACGCAATCTCGGTTTTGACGAGCACCGAGCGACCGATTGGGTTGAAATTTGCAGGGTACATAGAGGATTATGGCCTACTGTGCCTGAGATTCGTCTTTTTCCAAAACTTTGAAAGTTAACAGTTTTTTCGTCATTGAAAAAAGAAAATGATAAAATCATCATAATCGCGCGATATTTTTCATCGTGCCGAAGAGAGAATCTCGTGCGCAATGGAAAAACGCACATTTTGGGCTTTGTTCGGTATCATTTGATGACGAAATGACTGAATTATGAGGATTTGTGTTTATGCGGTAAGCGAATCTAGCGTAGGTAAGCCCGTCGGTCCGTCCGGCGGGTGGTGGAGGGACGACAGTCGAAAACAGTCGCGCGTCGTGTGCACGTTGGCCTTAGTCCCGCACAGATACCTAATGCGTTGCGACTATATACACATATATATATTCCGTCGCCGACAGTACATAGCTTGATAGGCCGAGCCATATACTGTCGGTCATAATAATAAATTATATATATATCGATATATATATATATTTTTTCTATTAGCTATTATATATATAATATTATGTTATTAGTGGGCTAAGGCGTTGTACCCTTGTCGTCTCACGGGGAGGATGTCGATGGTTCGACTCCATCTGCAATTTTTTCTTTCCACGACAACAATTTAATAAATTTTTATTTTTATATATATACATTTTCTATTCGTGTCCTGAAAAGAAAGAATTGCAGATTTTCATGCTCACTCGAAACACACACATTTTGGGCTTTATTGTGTATGATTAGATGAACAAATGCCTGAATTATGACAATTTACATTTTTGTGAAAATCGAACCGGCTTCGGAAGGCATGTGTTGCAGTCAACTTCGGAGGAGGCCGGGTAACGCTGTCTAAGCGATTTCTATATTTGGTTATAGACATGTGGTTTTTTTTTTTTTTTTTTTTTTTTTTGACGGAGGGAAAATCCTGCATGGATGTCCTTCGCTCTGGGGTGAGCGAAGGGGTCTGTCGGACTCCTACCGACTAAAAACCCCCCGGTGTTCCGACTCACACCTGCGCCGGGGATGGCGGGGACAGCCTATGCGACCGCCATGTTCCCCGACTGGTGCCGGCCCGCCCCTGCGGGCCCCGACCTGTCAGAGGGGGGAGTGAGGTGTTAGAAACTCCCCCCTCGACGTCATAATGAGAGGCGCGCGGGAACACCTCGCGCCACCATCTCGGGTCCGGTACCTTTACGGGCGGCAGACGACCCCATGTCTGACGCCCCCGGACCCATCTTAGGGGGGCAGGAAGAGGGCAGCATACGCCCTCCTCCTACGCCCGGTGCGTCCGCCGCGGGCGGGATTCGAGCCCGAACGCTCTCTTTCCCGTCCCGCAGCCTCCTTCTGCAAGATCACCTCCTCGCAGAAGGACACCACTGCGGCCCAGGACTCTTCGCTGTCGACCATACTTCTGACGACGGCCGGCAGCGAGAGATCACTGCCTACAACAGACTCGAGGGCACGGCGCGGCCCCTCCCAAGCGGCACACTCTGCCAGCGTGTGCCGCGCCGTATCCTCCCGACAGTCGACGCAGTGGTGACACCGAGCGTCCTGCTCCTTCCGGATACGACACAGGAACTTCCCAAAGCTACCATGCCCGGTCAGAACCTGCGTCGCCCTATACGTTAAGGAGCCGTGCCCTCGCCCGAGCCAGCGGTCGAGCACTGGTCGGATCGCCTCGATGGACATGAGGCCGGCGGTAGGGCGTTGAAGCCTTTCCCACCATTCCGCCACCAGGACCTCGCGGAGCTCCGACCGGCGCACAGCCATCTGCTGTGGCGCCAGTCGCACGTCGCGAGCGCGCGCTTCCTCGCGCCACTGGTACAGTGACGCGAGTACTTTTGCCTCTTGGTCCCAGGGCGGGGATCCGGCCAGTACACAAGCCGCCTCATAGGATATCGTGCGATACCCCCTTATGACTCTGACGGCCATCACCCTCTGCGGTCTACGCAGAACTGCAATGGTTCCGGCCGTCAGGTCAGCCGCCCAGATCGGGGCCCCATACAGGGCCATCGATCGCACGATTCCCACGAACAACCGTCTGCAGACGGTGCTCGGGCCCCTAAGATTGGGGAGCAGCGCTGATAGGGCTCCTGCCGCGCCCAGCAATTTGGACACCAGCCGCACGAAGTGGGGGCCGAAGTCCCATCGGCTGTCGAGCACCAACCCCAAGTATTTCAGGGTGGTCCCGACAGCAATCCGGCCCCCCCCCCCCCGACCACAATGTGCAGGTCGGGCGGCGGCACCTTCCGGGGGCCGTGGAAAACCATGGCCTCCGTCTTGTTGAGCGCCACGTCCAGTCCCAGACGACGTATGCGGTTCACCACCTGTGACACCGCAGCCGTCGCCAACAACGCTGCATCCCTGTGCGTTCTTCCCCGGGCAGTGACCAGCGTGTCATCCGCGTAACACGACAGGCCCACCCCCGGGAGAAGCTCGCCCCTCAGCACCCAGTCGTACCCGATGTTCCACAGTAGCGGGCCCAGAACCGATCCCTGTGGAACACCGCACGACATGGAGTGCTGGTGTTCGCCGTCGCGTTCCAAATAGGTGACAGACCTCTCCGCCAGGTAGTCCCCAACGAGGCGGCGGAGATAGGAAGGCACCCGATGGTATCGCAATGCCTCCCGTATGCAGCTCCAGGGCAGGGTGTTGAAGGCGTTGGAAATGTCCAATGACACTGCCAACATCACCCCGCCATCGGAGACTGCTTCCTCCGCCAGGACTCTAACTCTCGAAATTGCCGTGACGGTGGAGCGCCCCTGCCGAAAGCCAAACTGGCAGTCGGCCAGGTCCGGCCCCTCGCTGCTCAAGTGCCTGACAAGGCGGGCAGCCACGATGCGTTCAAGCAGCTTGCCCGCCTCGTCCAACAGCACTATGGGCCGGTACGCGGACGGGGAGTCCGCAGGGCGCCCCTCCTTCCGGAGCAGCACCAGTTGGCCGGTCTTCCACTGTGCGGGAAACCGGCCCTGCTCCAGGCACGCAGAGTAGAGTCCTCTCAGCTGGGGCTCCAGCTCTTTGAGGGCTGAGGCCAGCACGCAGCCGTGTATTCCATCGGGCCCCGGAGCGGTGTTCTTCGCCCGGAGCCGCAACACGGCCGCCCTCAGCTCTGCTTCTGTCACCTCCGGGACGCTGGCGTCCTCTATAGGCTCCGAAGCTGTGGCCAATGCCATCGGCGGTGGCGCATGTTCGCCACGTGCCGGGAAGAGTGCTGCGACCACTTCCTGCAGCAACTCAGGTTGGAGACTCGCGGTAATCGGGGGCCCCCGTTGGGCGAGTTTCCCTCGAGCCCAGCGGTACGGGCGCCCCCACGGATCCCTATCGAGAGTCCCCAAGAACTCTTCCCAGCTCCGAATTTTCGCCTCGCCGATGGCCAGCTTCAGAGCCTCCTTCGCCGCGCCGTACACCTCATACAGCGCGGCTTCTTCGTCCGGTACCCGTCGAGCTCTACGTCGGTAACGGGTGTACTGGCGTCTCGCCGCCACGCACGATACGCGCAGCCGCGTGATCTCGGCAGACCACCAGCACACCCGGCGCCTTCTGGGGACTTTAGTGACGCGGGGCATGCACGCATCACTGATGTCCGTCATCGCCCTGCGAAACCATTGCGCCTCCTCCTCGACGTCGACGGGACCGGACGATGCCGACTCCCGGATCCAGGCCTGGAAGATCGCAGCCTCCTCGAGCGATTCCTTGTCGAGCCGCGTTCGCGCCCAGCGCGGACCGCCCCTTTGCAGGGCCGAAGGGCGGCGGTCGCCAGCGGTCTGGGCGGAGACGCTGAACCGGATGTAGCGATGATCCGACAACGTCTCCGCCTCCACTACGACACGCCAATCGTGCACTCGCCTAGCGATGGCAGGGGAAGCGAACGTGATGTCCACTATCGAACTACCCTGCCACCGCACGCACGTCCACTCCGAACCCCGATTGAGGACGGTCAAACCGAGCGCAACCGACCACTCCACCAAGAACTCACCCCTATTATCCGTGATCGGAGATCCCCACGCTGCAGACTTGGCGTTGAAATCCCCGAGCACTAAAACAGGGTGAGGGTGAAGCCGGTTCACGACGGCTCCCAACTCGACAAGGTAATCCTCGAAGTCGGCGAGGCCCTTGTTGGGGGAGAAATACACCCCAACAATGGCGATGCCGTCCACAAGGGCGGCTGACCAGCCGTGTCCTCGGGACGGGTTGGCAGAGCCCCGCCGATAATGGCCACCGAGTCATCGAGATCGCCCACCCAGTCCTGTCTGGGGGGGACGTAGTAAGGCTCGGCGACCACGGCCACGTCAATCAACCACTCCGCCATGCTCTGGAGCAGGAGATCCTGAGCCCTGGCGCAGTGGTTGATGTTGCCCTGGAGGAAATGGAGTTGTGCCATTATGCACAATCCATTTCCTCGGCATCCTTCCTAGGCCGGGAGTCGGCCGGAGAGCAGCTAGGCTGTGGGGGGTGCAAAGGGCCCCCGGCAGCCTCAGTCGCTCTCGTCTTCCTGCCCTTCTTGGGGGCAGGCGCCTTGCAGGCCTTTCCGCCTGCCCTGTGCTCCGCGGGCTTTCCTGCAGCCGTGCAGAGACTGCATTTCGGCGTCGCGGAGCACGCGGCCGCCTTGTGGCCACTTTAACCGCAGCGGAAGCAGAGCTCGCTGCGGTCAACGTCCGCGGTGCACCGTGCCTTAACGTGGCCCACGTTCAGGCAACGGTAGCACCGCATTGGCCTGGGCTGCAGCAACACAACTCTTGCTGAGACCCACCCCACCAGAAGGCGGCCTGCTTGGGCGACTTTATTGGCCGCCGCCACCGGGCACTTGAGCCACACGCTGCCCAGCCCGGAGGCGTCGGTGCGAATGGCGCCTGCCCGCACGTCCTCAGGCGGACATCCCCCGCTCCGGGCGACCGCCGCCACAACCTCTTCCGTCGTCGTCGCGTCGTCCAGGCCATCGATGCGCAAATCCGTCGTTTTGATTGGCCTGGACACGCGAACGTCCTCAGGGCTGAGGACCTCGCGAAGTCGACCCGCGAGGAGGTCCGCCTTCTCAGCACCTGACGCGCCGGGCACCTCAAACAGCCGCGCCCCTGTGGCCGCCGTCTTCATTTTGCAGCCTTCAGGGATGCCGAGGTCCTCAAAAACAACCCCGGCCTTCGCCTGCTGCAAGACCGTCCTGTACGTGAGGCCCCTCTCCACCGCACTAGGCTGCAGCGTGATCACCACAGCTGCGGTGTTTGGGGCCCGGCCTTTGCGCGGCTTCCGTGCCCTCTTCTTTTTGGGCACGGGGGCAGGCGCGGCAGGTGCCGACGTGGTCGCCTTTTTCTTGCGACCCCTCTTGACAACGGTCGTCCAGGCCTCCGTCAGGGGACCTGGCGCGGGCGCTGGGGTCACGGCGACTGGGCCGACGGTAAGGGAAGGGGGCGCGGCTGCACCCTCCGCGGGCATTTTCGGCCCCTCCGCGGGCTTTTTCCCCCCCTTTCCCTTTGCTGCGGCCACCGGCTTCGATGGCCCTGGCTTGGCGGCCTGAGCCGCAGCCTTGGCTGTCTCCTCTCTCCGCCTGTCCGCTTGAAGCGGTGGCCGGATGTTTTGTGCTGGAAGCAGCCGCGACTCGAGGCCTTCCAGGCGGGCATTCAGCATGCCCCCGCACTGCAGCATGCACTGACGGACGATCTCGTCCATCGCCGTGTTCGCCGCAGGTACGGGGGCTGGTGGCCGGGCCGGCGCTGAGGAGGCCGCTGGAGGGCCGGGGCCAGTGGCAACGGGATCCTCCCGTTGTCGCTCCGCCCTCTGCGCGGCAACCTCCATCTTGAGGTCCTCCAACTCAGACCTGAGACGGCCGTTCTCCTCCCAGAGTCTTGCCGTCTCTTCGTTAGTCGTTCGAGCTAGGAGGACCCCATTTGCCTCCTTGATGGTCGCCGCCGCCTCCTTCAGGGCGCGGATGCACTGGGTCCTTAGGTTGCCCGATTTCGAGGCAACCTTTAGGACCACATCCAGCGCGTCTGAGACCCGGCGACCGAGCGCCTCCGGCGAGATGACCTCCGGCTGGCTAGCTGCCACAGCAGCCAGCCTCGCGCTACGCCGCTCCTGCATCTCGCTGGCTATCACGCCCACCTCCGCCGCCACAAGCTCGCGCTTCTGCGCCCGCTTTGCTGCTCTCTCCTCCGCCCTGTTTTTAGGCAGGCGCAGAGGCGCGGCCGAGTCGCAGCTCATTTCGCCGCAGGTCGTGTCCCCATCCCGGGAGACAACCGCGGCGGGTGTTCTCTTTGCCGGCCGCTTGAAGCGGCTGGCCCCTCCCTCCTTCGCAGGCACCTTCGCGGCCGACTGTTCTTCGTCACTGGATGACGTGTGTGACAGAACAGTCGAACCGGAGTCTCCGCCCGCACTCCCTCTTCGCACGCGCTTCCGCTTCCAAAGCTTGGAAGCGGTGCCGTGCTCCGCCAATGTTGGCGCCACCAGATGTTTGGCCATTGCTGGCCCCGCAACTTCCTGCGCCGTTGCTGGCTCCACTACCCCCGCCATTGCTGGCCCTTCGCTCACCGCCATTGCTGGCCCATCATCTTGGTTTGGGTTTTTTAAAAGTATATCCATGTGAATCCCACGAGAATTGGAGGAACTAAATTTCACCTCAGGCAGTGCCCCATGCCGTCGGAAGCCTAATACTGTAGAGGGTCGGCCGGTACTCTACAGGGGAAGCGCTAATGACTGGACTCCCTCCAGCCATTCATCCTCTCGCCGCGCTTCATAACTTAGGATTGGGTTAGTTTTTTAATGAGGTGTCCTTCCTCGGGGCCGGGCGGTTAAGCCAAGCCCCTCGACGGCGGCATTAAATATGCCTCCGTCCGCAGCCCGGCCTTTCGGTCCGGATCAACGGACCCGTCGTAAGCTGTCCTCAAGAGATTATTCTCTGAGGAGAGCACGCCAGCCGCATTGGTGCGCCTGCACCGCTGCGGCTCCTGGCCGCGACCTTCAGTCAATGGACAGCTGTCGATCGACGAGGCGCGGCCCCATCCCGATGCCCCTCTTGGTCCGGCCTCTCCCCTGGATTCCAGGTTCGAGGCCCTCAAGCCCCACCACGACGACAACGTGGAGGCATCCCCGGTGGGGATATAGACATGTGGTTATGTGGCCTATGAGCCGTCACTTGTCAGCCGTATGTCTCGCCTCTTCGACCAGTTACCGACCCGTCTCGCGAGAACATTTCGTCAGCGCTCCGTGCGGAATTTCGTCACACTATTTTCTCGTTGTGCCGATAAAAAATCTCGATGTTTTCTTTCCGAAACTCAAAAAGCCATTTGTGCAGCCAATTTTGCATCAAATTAGATGAAACAAAGCTCAAAATGTGCGTTTTTTAATGCTCGAGGGCGTGAGAGTCTTATATTTCGCTAGAATCGGTGCATTTATAAACAATTATCTCATTTCTCCAATGATAAGCTGAATCTGCAAAATTTTTTTTTTCAAAATTTAAAAAAAATACGAGTCTCATGCCCTTTGTGCCATAATTCTCTATATGCCCTCCAAATTTTAATGCACTTGCTTGCTCAGTGCCGAAGAAAATAGGGGCCGCGTTTTCGAAGCGCCCGTCGTATGTGACACTGACTCTTAACACGAGTAAAGGGGTGTGTGGTACTCTCTATCTCACTCTCTCTCTCCCCTTCGCCCTTCCTCCCTCCCTCCCGCCCATCTCTACGATACCGCGGAGATAATATTGTGACCGCACCACCACGCTTTTGAAATTCAATTTTTCATTTCTAATATTTTTTATTTGCAGTGGTATACTTGACATAAATGAAAATCGAATGATGGGGCCGGTATGCGTTCACCGGCAGAACTCACGGAAATAAATCCACCAATTTATCGCACACGCACCATATATTAACAATAATGAATCGTATTCGCACAAACGCACGTTGAACGTAAGACGATTATAACATAGACGGATAATTTTATCACGAATACAGTTTAGATCTTCACTTAAGTAATTCGAGGCCACGCTAGGGTTCGCAGACAACAAAGAATACAATATTATGGGTACATATAAACCATCGAGAATACAAGAAATTATATATATATATAAATCAGATAGAACAGAGCACAGTGACCACGCTATTATCTCGGTCGCGATCGACTGCCTTGTTAACCGTTAGGAGTTTTCTCCTCTGGCCGCGAGGCGCGGGGAGAGACAGAGGGAGATCCGTCAACGCCGATTATAATTTAGGGGGTCGCCGGTCAAGCGCCGGCGAGATCATTACACATTTTTTATTTCTACCGTTTTTTATTTTTTATATTTTTCATTTTTTATTTACCATTTTTTATTTTTTTTATTTGCAACTTTTTATTTTTATATTGTTACGGATCGTCCAGCCTAGCAACAACCATCAACGCATCGGCTGAACAATCCATCGATGCACGCGCATCCTCGTCAGCAAATTCCATCAAACACGTTGACCCGCGATGGAAACTTCCAACGCGACTCCACGCGCTGTCTAGTCAGCACTAAAGTTGGGCAATCCGAAGAACTAATTGCCAAACCTCGATCAATCGATTTCCCAATCGATATTTCCTGGTTACCCCCACGGGGCGCCCCAACACCATCGCCCCATGGTAACGAGGATCCTCTAAGCCAAAATTATCTTCAGTCTTAACCAACTTCTCCGTCCTAACAGACGTGTCCCTCGACTAACCGCACTCAACCTTAAGGGTGAGCATACCCTCGCGCGCATAGATTGTCGCGAGTGTACCTCCGAGTTTGGGAAATCGAGTGATTAGCTAAGAACTCTTACGCGAGTGCAATCCTTTTGCGGCGCATCGCGTCCTCAAAGTATCTTAGTACCGCGTAATTACCGGACCGGCATTACGCGTCTAAATACTTCGAGTATTTAAATCTCAACCAAAATAAACTGTAACCTTGTATATCCAATTACATTCCGCGCGCTTGGCACCTTCTTGCCAACTCCGCGAAATCGACACATCGTAGTGACGGCGTTGAGTACGTGCACGCCAGTGTAAGTCACTACGATAGTATTAGTGGTACACGCGAATAAAGAACACGATTTACCAGAGAAGCATAGGAGGACTCATTCCTACCTTCCCGACCTACGCAGCTAATCGCCGACGCAGCAGCTCAGCAGAGAACACACACACACACAGAACACGAAAACCAGGTGAGGTGCGTTACACCGTTTTAAATCGAACAGAACCCACAAGTCGAGTACCTGACGCTCGACTATAAATAAATAACAAACAAATAATAACATTACGACGGAAACCCGTACGTAACAATATTTTTATTTTTTATATTTACCATTTTTTATTATTTTAAATTCACAATTTTTATTTATTATTTTTTAATCTTTAATAGAGGGGCTGGAGACTGTTGCCATAGTACGCACGCTTTAAAAATTCAACTTTTCTATTGTTAATTAATTTTCCTATTTTGAATAGACGAGAATGGAGTCTGTTGTTATGCATAGTATGCACGCTTTTTAAATTCAATTCTTCTATTGTTACGGATCGATCAGCCTAGCAACAACCTGGCTGAACGATTCACCGATGCAAGCGTAGCCTTGTCATCAAATTCCGTAAACGCACTGTCCCACGGTAGAAGTTCCCACAGAACTCCACGCGCTACTTAGTCATCATTTATCCAAATCATTATCAGAAAAACCAAAATGCAATAAATACAATAGCTCGAATAGCGCAACCCGACACTTCCTGTTGTCCCCCACGAGACTCTTCCAACACCTTCGCCCCACAGTAACGAGCAGTCTGATCGACGAATTAATCACCAGTCTAAATCGGTACTTTCGTCTTAAGAGTCAGTGTCACATACGACGGGCGCTTCGAAAACGCGGCCCCTATTTTCTTCGGCACTGAGCAAGCAAGTGCATTAAACTTTGGAGGACATATAGAGAATTATGGCACAAAGGGCATGAGACTCGTACTTTTTTAAAATTTTCCAAAAAATGTTGCAGATTCAGCTTATCATTGGAGAAATGAGATAATTGTTTATAAATGCACCGATTCTAGCGAAATATAAGACTCTCATGCCCTCGAGCATTAAAAAACGCACATTTTGAGCTTTGTTTCATCTAATTTGATGCAAAATTGGCTGCACAAATGGCTTTTTGAGTTTCGGAAAGAAAACATCGAGATTTTTTATCGGCACAACGAGAAAATAGTGTGACGAAATTCCACACGGAGCGCTGACGAAATGTTCTCGCGAGACGGGTCGGTAACTGGTCGAAGAGGCGAGACATACGGCTGACAAGTGACGGCCCATAGGCCACATAACCACATCTCTATGACCAAATATAGAAATCGCTTAGACAGCGTTACCCGGCCTCCTCCGAAGTTGACTGCAACACATGCCTTTCGAAGCCGGTTCGATTTTCACAAAAACGTAAATTCTCATAATTCAGGCATTTGTTCATCTAATGATACTCAATAAAGCCCAAAATGTGTGTGTTTCGAGTGAGCATGAAAATCTGCAATTCTTTCTTTTCAGGACACGAATAGAAAATTTATATATATAAAAATAAAAATTTATTAAATTGTTGTCGTGAAAAGAAAAAATTGCAGATGGAATCGAACCATCGACATCCTCCCCGTGAGACGACAAGGGTACAACGCCTTAGCCCACTAATAACATAATATTTTATATATATATATCTGAATGGGTTTATATATATATATTGATATCATCAATCATATATAATCAAACAATAAGAATGATATATCAATCATTCAGAAATATGTATGTATCTATGTATGTATATATACGATATATGTGTAGATACGTACATATTTCCGAATATATATATTCAGAAATATGTATGTGTCTATACATATATTCTGCCTCTATATATATATATGATTTCTGATCTGAATGTATTCATATATATACATATATATATATATATATATTGTCACGCCGACGGGTGGGTAGAACTACAAGGTAAGGGGGGGGGGGGGGGAAGGGGGTCCTGAAACGGGGAAAAAGAAATGCTAACAACACACAATAAACAGTAATGGCGCAAACTTTATTGTAGAAAAAAACGGAAATAAGAACAACAAAAAAAAATTTAATTTCGATAACTGCGGTCGGCGGACGATCTCCGGGAAGAATATAAATTCAACAAAAAAAAATGTATTTCTGGGCGCCAGTTAATTTTTCGTAAAATTAACAAAACAACAAAAATGAAATTCACAATCGTTTATTCTCTTATTAACTACGGCGGTACGGGGACGATCTTAGGGGAAACAAAAAAAAGGGAAGCTCAGGGTATGGATTCTCCGACTCTATTTGGCCTCTTATTAATTACCATCAGTCTCGTAAATTTGGGAAATTAATACTGGTTGGTTGAATTTGAAAGGACATATAGTGTGATAGGGAGAATATTTGGGACGCTCTAATAATCGTGGGTTACGATATTTTAATTTGCACGCTGCCTGAAGGACAGCGGCACAACACGACACAACAACAAACACGCCAGTAGTAGTATCACTCGTAACGGTCGGAGCGGACGACCTATGGAGAGGGGAAGACAGGGAGAGGGGACGTACCGGACTCGCACTTATTCTACGCGCGCACAACCGTTCCACACAATGATTTCTCGAAATTATTATTTTTCGCTATCGCTATGACCCTCGGGGTTCTCAAAACGCAGTGGGAATGAAAAAGAAATACAAAGGGGGAGTTCTCTAAATAATTTAGATAATAACAACAAGGAATATATGTAAGGCGTGCCGGAAGAAAATTTCGGATAGGAAACGGTGCAAACACTTACTCGTTGATGCGTTCTTGGTCGATCCTTCTCCTCTCTCTCTCTCTTTCGACGATAATGTCCGTTCCTTCTCGCTCTCCTTCTCTCTCTCGCTGTTCGCTCTCACTCACTCACACTGTAAATCCGTTCTCACAATCACGCCTCGCCTTCTCTACTCCTTCGCACTCTCGCTTTTCTATCCAAACTATTCACTTTCTCTCTAACTCGTCACTATCTCTCGCTCTGCTTTACTTATAATTTTCGCTGTCTCGTTTGGTGGTCGAACTCCAAGTGCGGACCATGCGGTCCTTCGTAAGTGCGAGGATTTTTCACGGCCTCGTGATTGGCCGGGTCAGTCTAATTGTAATTGGTCAGCAGCGACACGGATCTAGCGGTATTGCGGAACATGGGAAATCGATAATTTCGGGACGGATTAGGGAGATCTATCGGGGATACAGGTAAGTAGGGTAGGCGGTCGGTAATACAGGTCGTTCTCAGGGATATCGGGATTACGGGTAATGGTAATCGATTATACTCGCCGCGCGCTGCTGCCATCTCCTCGTAACTCGAATTACTGTCGATGGATGACATGTAACCGAGATACGGGACGATACTGTTTTTATAGTTGGCGGGTGCATTTGAGTGTGAGAGCGTGCCGGTGAATTCTTGTTTGATTTGGACGTCCTGGTAGTTCCTCTGGTGATAATTTGAACCATCGGGGTGTCCTCAGGATATCCTTGGTGCGGACGGTGACGATGACAATGACGCTGACGAAGATGACGATGACAATGATGCTGACGGAGATGACAATGATGCTGACGAAGATGACGATGACAATGACGCTGACGAAGATGACGATTACGACGACGAAATCGATGATTCCGACGCAAGTGCTTGCACCGGGGTTTTCTACGAGGTCTATTTGGGGAAGAGGGAGGGATGGGGGTGGTCCTAGGATGACTTCTACTTACGTTTTCTCGCCGATTGTGTGCGTGGAACGGTTGCCTTGGAGTCCACCGGCGGGGGTGAGGTTGTGCAACATCACAATATTTATATTTATATACAGTGCATATATATGCACATATATATACATATTGCTGAATGGGTTTGTATGTATACCCATCAGATATCTTTTCTAAGAATCATATTATTTTGTGAACTGTTTTTATAAACAGCAATTCTCATAATATGCATGACCAAAGCTGCAAGATTAGTTCGCGCGACTCGATTGTTTTCGCTCCGTCTCATTCCCTCCGCGGGGCAGTGTGGGGGAAACGCGGGCGGCTGGATATCGCTACGAGGCCTCGGCGCTTGGTCTGTCTTGTCAAGTGTCATACTGGGGCTTCGTAGCATATGCGCGCCATGCCATCTAGCGGTAGGCGGCGGCGGCGCTTAGCAAAATGTTACGAGCTCTGCACTACCGAAGCCGTCTGAAATTTCCGCTGACTTACACTGCCTCTTAACAGACATATCAATCGATCGACGTACTCGTACCTTAGGACAAGTACATCTCGCGTACTTAGAGTTTCGCGGGTGTAATATTGAGTGCGGAAGACCGAACCGATCATTTAGAACTCTTGGCGTGTGAGTTAACCTTAGCGGCACTTCACGCCCCTCGAAATACTTGTGTGCCGCGTTAATTATCTGAGCGGCATTACGCGTCAAAGTATATCGAGTGTACAATTCTCAAATCAAACATTATTTCTATTTAAACCCGAGAGCGTTAGAGTCGAGCGAGGCGTATCACGTTGCGAACGCTTCACCTTGTGCCGACTCAGCGAAGACACCGAGATCGTGGTGATAGTGTAGCGTACGAGCGCGTCAGTGTGAACCATACGATCATCTCTGTATGAAATTCGAATAAAGATTTTAAGTTTAATTGTGTGTACTATCTCCACGGCCAAGGCCGCCACCATAACCGACCCTCACAGGAATCTGCCGACGTCAACAGGGCGAAGAATTCACACAAACACACGGACAACAAAGCCAGGTGAGGTGCGTTACACCGCTTAAACCCAGACGAGAACTCACAGTCGAATTCCTGACATTCGACTATAAATAAATACGTTACTACGGAAACCCGTACGTAACAGAACCAGTGTACTGACACAATAAAATTTTACGAGAATTTCTGACTACTTATAAAATTAGACAACGGCATAAACTTACCTCTGAAACTTCGAAGCATTCGTCGCGTTCGCTGCGGAGATGATTGCACGCACAAACGAAACACGTTCGTTCCGCACGAAAGCCTGCGAGGTACTGAGGTATGGAGCGCATGCACTTCCAATTATCACTGTTAATTTTTAATCGCGAGTTTGGGAAAGTAGTTTTTTTGAAAATAAGCCGTCTATCCCACTGCGGCATCTATCTCGGTTTTACCCTACTATCGTTTCCGCACCACCTTGAGGTAGATAGGTTGGCGCGTTTTTTTTATAGTGGTTTCCCCAGTAGGCCTAATCCACTCTCAAAATTTACGTTAATAACTGTTCGAAGTGCCTTCCTCGTGCTTGTAAACAGAGTTCGACTCTTCCTGTTATTTGTCGCTTCGCACGGTGTACCATGTCCGGCGTAAAGGTATTGAAGGCCGCCAAAATTGCGTCGCGCACCTCGTTTTCGGTACCTTCACGCATGTGCTCTACCAAAGGTTTAACGTGACCCCAAACAAAATAATCTAGCACATTAAAATCTGGCGACCGTGCCGGTCAAATGATTGGGCCACCTCGACCCATCCATTTGTCCGGAAAACGCGTATCTAAAATCTTCCGTACTCTACGTGCAAAATGTGCGGGAGCCTCGTCCTGTTGGTATACCATTTTTCTCGCACGCGAAGAGGTATGTCCTCTAATAGTATCGGTAATTCGATAATTAAAAATTCCGCGTACCTCTCTGCTGTTAGACGTGCCGACAGAAAATATGGTTCGATCTGAAAAATAGATGCATTACGAGGAGAATGTACGGAAGACTTCTTAATTTGCAAGAATACTTACTACTTTATTTCCAATTACTCCTGCCCACACATTGATAGACCAGCGATACTGGAATGTCGTCTGGCGAATGGCATGGGGATTTTCGTCATTCCATGTAACAAAGTTTCGCGCGTTAAATATCCCGTTTGGCGTAAAGATCGCCTCGTCGGTCCATAGAATGTAGTCCGTAAATCGCGGGTCTCGCCGGCATTGTGCGAGAAATCCTGCGCACGTTTTATTAATGGTTATTATCGTATATCCATGATTATTTAATAAGAAGTAAAATGAGGACAAAGAAAAATACGTGCGGAAAAATCCATTCGCGGTATTTCGTCCCGCGGAAGGAGTTGTTGCACCCGCCGAAAGTGATACGGATGCAACCCATTTTCAAGTAAAACGCGACAAACTGTGGCTTGCGATGTATCTAGCTCATGAGCTACCTTCCGCGTAGTGCTATTTGGATTGTCTTCGAATTCACGCAAAATATTTTCATCGATATAAACGTGACGACGGATGGCCCTTTTGCGTCGTTTTTTTCGAAGGACAGATCCCGTTGTTTCTGTTGAACGTTCATAACACTTCCTAATAGTCTTGGCTGTTGGGAGCCGATGACGATGTGGAAATCGTTCTGCGTACACTCGTGCCGCGTTACGTGCATTTCCCATGGCCATCCCGTAACAAAATATCATATCGGTATATTCTTCCGCTGTATAACCCATTGTATAATCACAAAAATACACCGGATACGTCGCGATCTGTAACAGTTATGTGAGAAACGAGGAAAAACAATTGATAATCTAAAATCGTTATTTTCCAAAATACGCCGTTTCCCTCGATGTCAATTCAAGTCCCGTCTGCGAGCTGGCATTGCGTTTCCGTTTGGAGGGCGATTTTATCCGCTTGTAGGTTGATTACCGCCTGATAGTTGAAGAGTAAGTTCTTCACTGATGCGTGCACGATGCCATCGTTCCATGTTCCAAATGGATCACTGTCCTGTGTCCCTTGGTATTTTCGGCTCACGCTTGTTGATCCAGCGAGCGCCACACTTCTCGTTGTTGTATCATTATGACGAAGTCCATGTATTTCTGCTGCAAACCCAAGTCGAATGATTCCAGTTTCCTGCAGGCGACAACATGATGTTTCGTCTAATACGTACAGATATTCTTGGAATCCGTTGTGAACGAATGAATTGTGTGAGTGCATTCCGCAATGGGTTATAATGCGAAAAATCTCGATTTTGCATTGAACTACAGCGGTGTCTGAGAATTCCGATATTTGGAGCAGTTATACGTAGGTCGGTGTTGCTTCAGGCTCGTTCATTGGTGCGTCGCATTCCTTGACACCATTCAACGACAGCGTTGTGACGTTGAGCGTAGATCCTCCACAGTCATAGCCAATGAGAGCCCCTCTATTTTGTATTCCGCTGATCAGGATAATTGCTGAGAGGAAGATAGACAACATGTTGAACATCTGGATGACTTGTTCAATCTAGTCCGAATTCCTCTCCTTCCGTAACAAAGCGATTTCTATAGTCACGTCATCCGTAGTTTATTTGAATGGACGATTTTGGATTTCCCTTTAAAATTTATTTTAACGTTTCCTCCAGAAAGAATTTCGACACACCTCGCAAGGGTTGGTATATTGTTCGTAAAATTTACCGATCCTTTGTTCTTTTAAAACAAGGACCTTGTCTTCGACCTTGAAAATTTGCGGGTTAATCCTTTTGTCGTAATACGTTTTAGATTTTTCTTTAACAGCTATTAGTTTTTCTGGAGCCATCTCTTGGAGACCATGGATCTTCGTGAACAATAACCGAAGATATTCCGCGTAGGTTGGTTCCTTTGGTTCTTCGACTGGATCACTTGAAGTGGGTTTCCTCGCCAGCCTGCCAAACACCAGATCGTGGGGTGTGAATTCAATTCCCTCGTGTTGGCTCGTGTTGTAGGAAACATGGCCATCTCCAGAAATTCATCCTATTGGTTTTGTCGATTCACATAGTGTTCAGGGTATTCAACGAGGACGTGATGGGATCGCTCGAGAGATCCATTCGATTGTGGGTGGAATGATGTAGTCCTATATTGTTTGATTCTGAATTTTTTCGCTAGGCCCTTCATAGGGGTACTGCAGAAGTTGGTGCCCTGGTCGGTCAGGAGTGCCTTCGGTGCACCAAATCTGGCGACGAATCGTTTTACGAAAGCCTCAGATATATCCGGTGCTGTAGTACGTTTCATTGGGATCGCCAATGAATATTTTGCGAGAAGGTCCTGTATCGTGAGAATGTGCGTGCTCCCCTTGTGTGTGATTGGGAACAGGCCGACTAGGTCCATTGCAATTTTGTCGAATGCACTGCCTTGCGTGTCCGTCATAATCATAGGTTGTTTGGTTTTTACGCGCACAAGCTTTTTCAATTGGCAATTCCGGCAATGCTGAATGTATTCTTGGATTTCCGTTTTCATGTTTATCCAAAAATAATTTTCGCGGATCCTTTTGTACGTTTTTAAGAAGCCTTTATGGCCTCCAACCAGAGAGTCGTGACATTCTTCAATGATTGCATTGACTCTTCGAGATCCTCGCGCACAATATTATACCGTAAATCCGTTTTTACTGGTAATCCTATTAATACTTGATTTCCGATGCGTTCGACTCCCGCTCGCAAAAGCGTCAGATTATTATAAACGGGCAGAGCTAGCAAGGACGCTAAGCATCTCGCTCCTTCGTCAACAACTTGACTTTTCGTTGTTATGAAAACCAATAAGTTATCCCTACGCCTTGAAAGGTTATCCCTAGTTTCTACGATTTCAAGTATTTCCGGGTTTGTAGGGGAAACGAATCGACTTGAGTCGGTAGGAGAATCGGTCAAGCTGACGGATGCATCATCAGCTATATCGGCATTCTTATCTTCGGATATTGTGCTAGTTGCTATATCGTCATCAACGACGTCCGCTGAAGGAGCGGTTGCGGTTTCCTTTTGACTATTTGCCCGACCGTGGTCCACCGATTCTCCTTCTACAGTTTTCCGTTTGTTTCTCTTAGTAAATGTTAAAACATCTTCATCGTCTGATACGCTTGGGTTGGCACGCGTACGAAGCGGTGTTACAACGAAGATCGATTTGTCCCCCTCAGAAGGGTTTCGCGACAATGCATCGGCGTTACTATTTGCCCTTCTTGACTTATAAACAATCTTATATTCGTAGTTTTCGAGTTTAAATCGCCACGCGACCAGCCGCTTGTCGGGATCCCTGACTGAGTGCAGCCAAACAAGTGGTTTGTGGTCTGTCACCAACGAGAACTCCCTGCCGTAAACGTAAGGTCTGAAGAAATTTACGATAGAACATTCCAGTAGAATTGAATAAAGATAAAATAAAGAGCGCTGTGACCATATATGGTCACAGCGCAAGTAAAGTTCAAAAACCCCAAACTGCGCAATAGACAGTTTAAGGGTAAAGGCGCGAACATGCCATCGAAACCGTCGTTGTGACCATATATGGTCACAACGACCAAAATGCGGAACATGCATTTTCTGCATAGCGCCTCGCGGGAGCGACCCGTGATCACGACAATTATCGAGCAGTCTTAATTGACGAGCAGAGCTAATCGGTTGGTTTTGATTGAAGCTCTTACCCTATTAACCTGCGTAACTTTGTAACTTGTTAATCTAAAACTTACAATAAACTGTTATTTCATTTTACTTCACTGATTCGAGATTTGCTCCTTATTGGCTATTATCCCAAAATAAAATCTTATCGTGCAATACTAACGTGTTGCCGATATAACACCTGCTTCAATTCCCCTGCGAATGGCATCAGTGAGCGCGAGTAATGCGGACTGAGTGCTGTGGCCAGCACACAATCTACACTGCATAGGATGTAGCAGTGAGTTGGCTTCAAGATGGCTGGCAAGACGTCCGGCAATAATCGTGTCGAAAATCTTTGCAATGTGGGAAAGATTGGCAATCGGGCGGGTATCGGATGGTTGGCAAGGCTTGTCGATCCTGTTGAGAGGTACGAGGATCGATCTTTTCCAGCTTGTGGGATATACACCGGTAGACAGCGAGCAGTTCAAGATGCGCAGGAGAAACGACTTCAAGTACAGCAGGAACAGTGCGTGGCGGCACAGGGGTAAGGGGTAATGGTTGCGCGAATCAGGGCTGAAGCCCTTTGATTTGCGCAATCACTTCTCGATGGCTCTGTCGACCTCGGATGTGATCACCGGGTCCGCGGCGAAGTCGGCGTAAGCGTCGGGGACAGTTCCGATGATTAAGTCCAGTTGAGCAGAAATGCAAGCAGGGTGCACATATGCTACCGAGGCGTAGTAAGAATTTAGTTCGCTCGCTGGAAACGTGTCCAAAGGAGAGGAGCTCCTGGCTTTTACTAGCCCCTGACGAGCAAGAAATCGCCACAGCTTCGCCATATCCGTAATGCCGTTGACGGTAGAAGTAATGAAAGCTTCACGTGCTTCACGCAGCGCCTAGATTCCCGATAGTCGGTTAGCAGGAGAAGAGAGTTGGATGTCCTATAGCGTCTGTAAAGGTCGTCCCTGATCCTTAGTAATTGCCTTAGGGCTGGGATCATCCATGGGGCTGAGGGCTTAGAAGCCGTCCTCGTTTTAAATGGTGCCCGCGCGTCGAGGACTTCGGTGATGATTGTTTCGAGACAGCTAGCTAGGGCGTTCGGTTTCGGTTCGACCTCGGGAAGGGCAGCGAGTCGACTGCAGATATCTTTATTGGCAAGTAGCGGGTCACAGTTTCTAAAGTCTCTAAACGCGACCGACCTAGGTACGAATGTAGGGATGCTGAATGCAAGATCGGCGAACAAGGCAAGGTGGCCAGCAGCAAACGGACACTCTGTAGGTTAGATTCCAACCGCGCTGACTGTGCCCGCAGCGGACTTTTGGAGCACGCGCGTTTTGAGGGCATGTGCCGCCAGGTGCTGAACTTCGAGCCTTCCAAATAGGCTGTTGATCACCTGGGGATAGCTATCGCTGCTGACATCTGACACTCCCGTGACAACCAAATCGCCATTGGGTGGAAAATACGCGGTGGAGGCCGAGGCGGCGGCGGTCTTCAGTGTGACTACGTCCGAGTTAACATCCGCGAGGCTCGACTTGAGGCCGAATATATTCTCAGAGGGTGCCGCTATGATGGCAGACATAGGGGCAAATTTCTGCCTCAGGGCGGTCGTGTCTTTGGTCAGGGCGTCTACCGCCGGTTGTAGAGTGAGCTGCTTGTTTAGAACTTGTGCGGTTAACGCATTGGACTGCATAACCTGCACCATCAATTTTCTGAGTTTGTCTTCCGGCGCGGAGCTCCTGTTCAAAGGGCTATGTGCGTGCGCTGGTGGGGGGTCACCAGTCCTCAAGTCCTAGTGCGGCGGAGGGGTTGCAGCTGGAGAGAAATTGTAGGTCGACATGGCTGGCTGGTGTATTATAGACACGGGGCTCGGCCAAAATGACTTCCGGCGTATTGGATATAGCCATATAATTATTACCGGAGACGAAGCGTGCGAGATCTTGACGGCAACACTCCGGCGCAGATGCTGATGTTGCTCGAAGACGGGCGCATCTCGGATGAAATGCCGTTTTACAACCCGTGCATGTAGTGCTTGCCTTTGTCATTGACTTCAAGCACTTATGACAGTATATAATAGTTGTCGACATCTAGCCGCGTGACGCGAGTTGGTGGGACCGTCGCAGAGGTATGAAGTCGGTCGCGCAAGTGCAGGTACTTTCCGCTGTATACATAATATAGATTAATCGCGGCCGAGCAGCAATATAGATAAAATAGATAAAAATATGCAGGTTAGCCACAAAGAGGATACAATAAGCTGAGACAATGACGCGATAAAATAAGTACTCAGTCGCAATAAGTATATAGAGAACGGGCGAGGACGCAGTCAAGTAGTAAAATAAACAGAATATGTAAATAAATAAAAACGAAGTTGAGTAAGAAAAATAATTAAAATATGTAAGTAAATAAAAGCGTACTCTATTAGAGAAATAAAAAAAATGCGTAAATAAGTAGAAACGTAGTCGAGCAGTAAAATAAATAGGATGTGTAAGTAACTAAAAACATAGTCAAGCAGTAATAATAAGTAAAATATGTGAATAGATAAAAATGAGTCGATGAGTAAAATAAATAAAAAGTGAAGATAAGTAACAAACGTAGTCAAGTAGTAAAATAAAAGTAAAGAAAACAATAAATAAATAAATCAACTGCGCCAGCTGGTACAAAGCGGACAAGTATGCACACTAAGTAAATATGTTAAAATAGTAAACGAAACGTAGTCGAGCAATAAAACACGCAAACATAAATAATTAAACAGATGAAATAAGTAAAAAATAAATACGCAGCGCCGCTAACATAAATGGTGAAGATATGTCGGTACATGTTAGAATAAATAAAGCTACTCAACCGACTTCACGCATAAACTACTAACGCGCAAGACACGTGGGCCAAGGTACCGATAAGAGAGAGTGACGTGGTTACCGGTGCCGTTATCTGTTCTGGGCAGAGACCGGTTTAGAGGTGGGAGATAAATACCGCCACCGCGAATAACTTCAGACGGCTGCAGACAGCTGACCGACGCTAATATCGACTATCAGCTGACTGTCTTCGGAAAAATTACGGAGTTATGGCGATGACACCAGCACTTTCTTGAGGATTTCACAAAGCACGAAAGTACCATTTTTTCCACAATGTTCTCCGATTTGCTGAGCGATTTTTTACCAAAATACTCGCCACTAGTCACAGAACTACACTACAACTTTTGTCATTAACGGCACTGTAGATATTTCACAAGCAGCTGTTTATGACAGACGTCACTTGTAACACTCCTTCCTACTCGAGAGAGAGAGATGTCGGTCAGGTATGGTTTCAGTAAAGCCAGAAAAATGCCCAGATGGAAAATCGCTTAATCGTCGGTACTGAGGAGTAGTAGCAAAGTAGTAACAGCAGCACCGATGAGAAGCCATAATGTGCACGCTTTGTGACTGCAACGAAAACGCACGAAGGCAGGCAGAAGCAGTAAGAGGCAGAAAATTTATGGAACAGAGAAAAATGCGTGCCGTCGAACTCAGCAGAAGTAGCGAAGACAGAGGGAGAGAGAGAATGAATGAATGAATGAATATGTATTATACCCTAGCAAGCTTTGGGGTAATTAGTAACAATATTAAGTGTGTAAGTATAAAAATTATAACAATTTAAGTTGTAACGTTTTCTCTCTCTCTGGTTAAATAGTATTCCGATCTTCCCGATACGTTTATACCTCTACCCTCGCAACCCGCCCGATGCGGTGAGAGAGAACACGGACAACCACGAGACTTAGTTTTTCTTTTCTTGCACGGCGAGCTAACTGCACAAGGCCGGCTCGTGGAAGCCGGGTTACAAAAAGTTGAATGTTTTAGTGCACGGGGCAAAACATCATAAAACCTCTTATTGACATCGCTAATATTTCTAATTCCCTAACCCCTGACCAAAGTTAACACCGACCGTATCATGCACACCGGCTCGGTAAATCCTTCACAAATTAAACACCAAGACAAGTCCAAACTTACCTTTCGTTGAATCGGTGAAACAGCGCGGTCCAGTATTTAGAATGCGTCCTCGCTCGACGACTTTATCTCCGAATTCTCTTAGTCAAGTAAGGCGCGACTACCCTCGACTATTAACCTTTATTTCTTGCTAAGTACTACTCTTCAAAATACTATATACGACTGTCTCCTAAGACTGCTGAATTCTCTCTAATTTTCATAAGGCGTTTGCTCTCAGCAACGCTTGGACTCTCTCGTTGTCTCGCTCTACGGTGACGAACGTGGCCTCTCCCTTTGTCGTAGTTCCACAGGCGATACTCTCCTATCGGTTCGGGTATTTTCGGGAGTGCGCGGTTAGCGCTAGCGTTCGTGCTCGATTTCGGTTGTCTGAGTCCTGCTGCCCTCTTTCCTCGCGTGTACATGAAATAATTATAAATCATGGATTAGACAGCGCACCATAGGCTGCTGTCCAACCAAGATCGGAACAGATTTTTGCGCGTGAGACAGTCGGTAGGCGGCGCGTTTCATGAATAAGCGAAACGTGAAAATAACGTTACACTATATAACCATAAGAAATAAAAAAATTTGTCATTGGGATTTCTTGTAGAACTCTTGGCGTGCTACTAAATAATATTTTTTATTTCTTACGGTTATGTAGTTACGGTCGATATATATATGTCATTTTCTGACGCTAAGACTCCCAAATGTATAAAAAAAAATTCAAGTTCTAGGAATTTTATGGACAGTTCTGGGTAGCACCCCAAGAGTTCTATAAGAAATCCCAATGACAAAATTTTTTATTTCTTACGGTTATATAGTTACGGTCGATATACATATGTCATTTTCCGACGCTAAGACGCCGAAATGTATAAAAAAAAAAATTCAAGTTCTGGGAATTTTATGGAGAGTTCTGGGTAGCACCCCAAGAGTTCTACAAGAAATCCTAATTACAAAAATATCTATTTCTCATGGCTATAAAGTTATGGTCGATATAGAAATTTTTTTTGTGAAGTTGGAATCCCCATATCCATAATTTAATTTTTTGATCTTCCTTGTCATCACCGAAAGTTTTACGAAATTTTTCGGTAAAATCCCTCCATGATGTCCAACTTGCGTGAAAAACTTTATACCACGAATAAGCTGTATCCGAGAGAATTTCGGGTAGGGTGTTTAGAGCGTCTCTGTGGGTTATTGCTGAGGCTGATACTTTTCTTTCAAGTTCATCAATAAAATCAGCAGCGCTTAATTTCCCTGGAAATTTTAACTCCCATGTTTTGAATATTTTACTTATATTCTGTGGCGTATGGCCGTGATTGTGCGGTTCAGAATTTATGGCACCATTCCTTTCGTGATTTGACGGTTGTCGCTCGCAAGTTTGCGCATTGTTATTGAACTCTAATGTCCGCGGTTGAAAAACTGTCGAAATCGAAGGTGTCATTTGTTTTTCTAAAATTCGCGCGCATGGCCTAGTTATGCACGACGTTGTGACTGTTGTCGAACAAGTTGTTATTGTTGGACTTTGAGTACTGACGGGGGGTAAATTGTTTTGAAATTTCCCTACGTTTCCTCTACGTGTGTCCCTAAATGGATCCTCGTCGTACTCCCATTGGGTTTCGTTTACCGTAAGCGTTGTAAATTTATTTTCAATTTCTGCGAATCTTCTATTAAATTCTGACATTACCGTTCGCGTATTCTCTTCTATTATCCTTATCATTGTACTCTGGGATAATTCTATCTCTTTCTGATTTTTCTGTCCCGATAACTGTACGATTTCTGATAAAGATTCCTGAAGCGTTTCTATTTTTTTATAGATTTCGTTTATTTCATTTTGTGGACTACGCCTTGTTGTCTCTTTACTGCGTTTTGTTGCCGTTTTCGGTATCGTTCCTACGTTTTTAGTTGTCTGTTTTTGGCTTTGTTCGTCTGTCGTGTCGTCCTGTAGTTTAGATGATCTCAAGATCGTCCTATTTAATTCCTCTGTTTTACTATCTCTACTGGATGTCGACGGTAACCGAGCCAAGGTATGCCCAATCGGAATTGTGTTTTGGCGCGTGTTATGCGCTTTCTTTCCTTCCGGTCCGCTCATTTTTAATTTTTTTTTTTTTTTTTTTTTCAAAATTTAAATTTTATTAAATTTCGCAGAGCTTGTTTAAGCGTAACAGAAAACAAAATTTTGTTTTCCAATGTGCTAGAACGATTTTTTTTTTTTTTTTTTTTTTAAATTTGCAATATAATAAGGGTTATTTTCAACGCGAGAATTATTTCTAATGTTGGAATAATATTTCGAGACTATTGCTGTATTTATCGCTCTTCAATTTTATTTCCTAAGGCGAGTCTTGACTTTGTTTTCGGCCTCTTATGTTTCGATATACAGAGAGCGTCGCTCGGCCACTCTTGTTTACGATAGGGTCGAGCGTGACCGCTTTGTCTCGCTCGTGTCTCTGCGCGTTTACTTCCAACAGTCTTTGTACATGTGTAGCGTAAACGAGAGAAAAAGAAATTTTTCTTTCGCAATATTCCGTTGGTCTCACAAATATTCGCTTCAATGTTTCATGTTCTCATTTATAATTCTCCAAATATTCTTAATTTTCGACAAATTGTATTCTTACTCAACTTCACACAATATTCTTTTCATTAACAATTCTCCCAATTTTGTCAGTATCTAACAACGAAATATATATATATATATGTATATTTTATTTTTCTTCTTGCGCTCCTTGAAATTTTGCGATACGAATTTAGACTGAAATCGTCTGTTTTAATAAATTCGGAGAGAGAAGTTTCAGCTATTTTATTTTTGTTTTCTCGCAAAATTTCGCGCTTTCAACAATTTACTTTGTGTGTTATTCTTAACGATTTGTACTGTCAAACAATTTTAAGTTTTCAGTCAAGCGCCATTTGCAACTTTTATTTACGTTGGGCGCCAATTGTAACGCTTTCTCTCTCCGATTAATGGTATATCGATCTTCCCGATGCGTTTATATCAATGCTATCGTAACCCGCCTGATGCGGTGAGAGAGAACACGGACAACCACGAGACTTAATTTTTACTTTCTTGCGCGACTAGCTCACGTACAGGGTCGGCTTGTGGAAGCCGGGTTACAATGATTTTAATGTTTTAGGGCACGGGGCAAAACATCATAAAACCCCTTATAGACACCGCTAATAATTTTAAATTCACTATTCCCTCACCAAAGTTAACGCCGACCGTATCATGCACACCGGCTCGGTAAATCCTTTACAAATTTAATACCAAGAAAAATCCAAACTTACCTTCCGTTGAATCGGTGAAATGGCGCGGTCCTCTGTCCGTCGGGTACCAATCAGCGCACGAATTACTCCGCACGATTAACTAAGTTTAATTAACTGGTACAATTTGTTTACAAAAATGCGCTCTCTAACGCGCTTAATTTTATATATAGTGTTTCGACTGCGTCCTTGCTCGACGTCTTGATATAATAATTCTCTCAGCCAAGTAAGGCGCGACTGCCCTCGACTATAAACCATTTTGGCTAACTGCTACTCTTCAAATTCGATATGAGACTGTCTCCTAAGACTGCTGGATTCTCTCTGTGTCATTTTCATAAAGCGTTTTCTCTCTGCGACGCTTGGACTCTCTCGCTGTCTCGCTCTATGGTGACGAACGTAGCCTCTCCCTTTGTCGTAGTTCGACAGGCGATACTCTCCTATCGGTTCGGGCATTTTCGGGAGTGCGCGGTTACCTCTGGCGTTCGTGCTCGATTTCGGTTGTCCGAGTCCTGCTGCCCTCTTTCCTCGAGTTTTTATTTCCTCGCGTGTACATGAAATCATTGCAAATCATGGATTATACAGCGCACCATAGGCTACTGTCCAACCCAGATCGGAACGGATTTTTGCGCGTGAGACAGTCGGTAGGCGGCGAGTTTTATGAATAACCGAAACGTGAAAATAACGTTACAAAGTATAAAAATTATAACAATATAGCATAACCACGTAAATATATCATGCTAGATGAATTACAATTTGTTGCAGCTTAAAATTAACCTAAATTTAACGCCCTCCCCTGAACATGAATGTGGCCAAATGAACGTATGAATGAGTTATACATAATGAACTTCAGTCTTACCCTATAGAAAAGAAACCGCAATGACGCATACGATTTACACAGAAGTGTAAGCATACCCAAAAATGCCGAAAAATACGAATACACTAAAATAAGCAAGCGCAGCTCACACACACGCAAAGTTTATACGTTCCAGAATATGCAAAATTCGCAAAAGTACGTAGATATGATGCAGATAAAATTTTTGCAAAGCGTGATACTATACAATGTACAAGGAAAATGAGATGAAGCTCAAACGAGCTCGTCAAGCGTGAGTGTAATATCCTTAATGTAACCCTAAGTTTAACAAGTGTAATGCATATACATTGAAGCACGCCCGTACAAACCATCCGTCAACGTCCATCGAACCACCTGTCTTTCCGCGTCTACTAAATACGCATACAGACGAACTCTAAATGCCTCAATCGACGTCGCCGTCTGTACTTCTTCCAGCAAGGAATGCCAGAATCTGGCAGCAGCAACCTGAAACGAGTGACTAAACGTTTCTCTGTGTGAACCCCGCCAGCAAGAGATATTCGAAATGATTACGCTTGAAACAGTCCAAGGATGATGAAGCCCTAATGTTAGCCGGAAGCGAATGCTAAGAGAGGAGGAGAGAGGGAGAGAGAGAGAGAGAGAGAGACAGATTGATTGATAAACGTTTATCATGCCAAGAGTACAAGACTCGAATGGCAAAGCTGCAAAGAATCTCATAGGTACATAATCAAAATAATAATATAAGAGTACGTTAATGCCGGAAATATAGGAATAAGAGTATAATAACAATAATAAAATAATAATAAGAGAGACAAAGTACTAAGCGTGAAGATAGCAATACCATCGTAGCAACGTACCTAGCATAAACATGCACGCATCCAGCAAATTACGCAAAGGGACAGAAGTCCATGATATACATCTTAAGTAAAGGGTATGCACTACAGTTGGTCGTTAATGTTCGTATGATTACTAGGGGTTGTGTACTCGGTACGCGCCGCCTCAAGTAGCAAGCGCAAGTATTTTACCGTATTAAATGATTCAGTGGAACGTAGCGTATGCAGATCAGCTGGTAACAGCGGCCAAAGGTTTACTCCGATTATCAAAAAGGAGCGCTTCATCGCTTCTGTTCTACATGGAGGACTAACCGAGCTAGCCACTGGTAGCCGCAAGGAACGTCGCGGGTTAATGAGTAATACGGATAGAGGCTCATATAAGTACCGCGGCACGCGAGAAGTTACCGTTCGATGCACAATCACGCCCAGGAAATACTTTCTGTGTTGCGATATGGAGATCCAGTTTAGTTCCAGACGATAGGGTGTAATACGTACGTCTCTCTTAAGGTTAAATACGAATCTTGTCGCTCGATTCATAAGGCGCTGGAGCTTGGTGTCGAGGTAGTTGGGGCAGCCGTTCATCAGCACTAGCGTATAGTCCAAATAGGGTAACACTAGGGCGTTGACCAATAGGCGTTTGACTGTTCTCGGTAGGTGGCGTCTACGGAATTTCAGCTTATGGAAAGCACTGTTGACCAGAATGACCGTCTGAGAGACCTGGTTGTTCCAATGTAGATCAGGGCATAAGATGACCCCGAGGTACCGCAACGAGCTGGAGAAGGGTATTACCATACTTCGTAGTACAACCGGAGACAACGTACTGGAGGAGGACAATCCCGCGACATTTATATTTGACCCAAATATTATGCATTTGGTCTTGACACTGCTAAGCTGGAGTCCACGGTTGTGAGCCCAAGTGGCTACGGCTTCAACATCTTCGTTGAGACGGGTGATAGCATCGTTGATATGGGCTGGCGGACACTGTATATAGGCCAAGAAGTCATCGGCGAAAATCTTCGATTTACAGTGTCGGAGAACGTTGGGGAGGCTGTTTATCTCCACCAGGAAGCAGATCGGACCCGGCGTAGAACCTTGAGGTATGCCTGCCGTGACGGAAAGATAGGGCGATGGTCCTTTTGGGTCTGCTATAGCTTGAGATCGACCTGTCAAGTACGACCGAAACCACCTTAGGATACCACCATCGGCTCCGAGCTTCCTTAGTTCAGTAAGAAACGAAGTATGATTCATTGAGTCGAACGCTCTGCGAAAATCGAAGGCCACCACGATTGTAACGTGCCCAGCCTCTATTCCACTTCGAATATTGTCGATGATCCAGCTGGGCTGCAGAATACGGTGGGTGGGCACGAGCTACTGAGACATAATACAAGTTTGGCTCGCTGACTGAAAACGTGTCCAACGGCGAGGAGCTCCTGGGTTTCACCAGTCCCTGACGAGCAAGAAATTGCCAGAACTTTGTAGGGTCGGTAATGCCGTCCACTGCTGAGACCAAAAATGCTCTACGTGCTTCGCAAAGGCGCCGCTTTACGCTACGTCTAGTTTCCCGGTAGTCAGCCAGCAGAAGAAGTGAGTTAGATGACCTGTAGCGCTTATAGAGGTCGACGCTAGCTCTCACAAGTTGTTTCAGCTCTGGGGTCATCCAGGGAGCTGCAGGTTTGGACTCGAGCCTAGTTTTGAAGGGTGCACGTGCGTCAAGGACGCCGGTGATAACTACTTCTAGGCTGGCCACCAGTGCATTCGGGTTCTTTTCGTTCTCGGGAACAGCAGCAAGCTGGCTGCTGATCTCGTTGCTAACTAGTTCATAATTGCAGTTTCTGATATCTCTATAAGAGATCGTGCTTGGTGTGTATGTTGGAGTAGAAATTCGGAAATCAGCAAAAAGTGTAAGATGACCAGCAGCAAACGGTACCGATGATTTTGTATAGCCCATTAACTTAGCCGGGTCGTCGCAAATTATGACATCGAGCCAAGTCTCGGAGTGCGAGGTGAGATGTGTAGCACCATGCGGCATAAGATACAGCGAATTTTCCGCAATAAAGCGGCGCAGGAAGTTGTCGCAGGGATTATCCTTGAGTAAGTCGCTGTTAAAGTCTCCGAAGCATAGGCTGTTTGCGTAGATAACGCTCAGCTGTTCCTTCTGAGTGATGTACTCCAAAGGTGCCGGGCTATTCGGCCGCCGATAAACAATGGAGATAAGAATTTTTACTCCTGTGCTGCTACAAACCTGCAGGCATAGATATTCGGTGTCATCAATGCTGGTTCCCCAGAATATCGCAGACACTTTGCTCTGAGGTCCTACCGGACGTAGACGGCAACTCCTCCTCCTAGGGTGTAACGTGCCTTATCGAGAGAGCGCAGAGAGCGGTCGTTTCGATGCAGGGAGTATCCCGGTATGTTCACGCTGTTTGTCGAGACGTCCGAAGTTAACCAAGACTCGCTGACAGCCAGGATGTGGAGGCCGTGGCTAACAGCGAGTTGAACTGCATGTTCGAGATGACTCCTGATCGAATTTGCGTTGATGTAGGCCGTTGTGAAGGATTCTTCGCGCTTACGATGTGGGGGTGAGTCCCGTTGTCATAGAAGATGCTCCAAATCAGCCTCACAAGTTATGACCACAGGTTTGGCGCTGTCGCTACCCTTAGCATAGATGACGCCTGATCTCATTCACGATCTCCCTCGTTTACGATCGGCAATTTTCCTCCGAGTTGAGTGTAAAAGCCTCAGGGTAGTAGGGTGGAGGAACTCATTCACGTTGATGTCGTTGTCGTAGAGCCCAGGGGGGATTGTAGTGAGGTCTGACAGCTTAGCCCTCTTGACGACACGGTTGGCGTCGATCACAGCATCGCGAACCTGTGGCGAGGTCATCTGCACCACTAACGACTGACGAGCAGCCGGAGCCACAACAGCCTGGGCCTCAGCCGCGTTGGTAGAATCGGCGGCAGTCCTCCAAAACACACGCGTCTTTAGGACATGCGCCACCAGGTGCTGGACCACGAGCCTCGAAAACAAAGTGTTGATCAGCTGCGGATGATCCTCTCTGCCGACCTCCGGTACACCGGTGATAATAAATTCGGCGGTTGGAGGAACGTGTACGTTGGAGGTTACGGTGGTAGTAGTCTTCAGAGCGTCCAGAGTCGATCTGATATCTGCCAGGCTTGACCTAAGGCCAGAGATCTCTTTGGAGTGTACCGCGACGGTGGCCGACATAGTTGCAAATTCCTGCCTCAGTGCATTTGTATCCTTTTCCACAGCATCAACCTTCTGCAAGACTTGTGCAATTAATGCATTGGACTGAGCGACCTGCGCCATTATTTGGTCGAATTTTTCCGCCATTGACGAACTCCCGCTCGTGGATTCCTGTGATTACGATGGTGGGAACTCAACAGGTGTAAAACTGAAGGCTGGTTGGTGCATGGCAAGCGTGGAGCATGACAGTTCAGTTTCCGAAGGAGTCGACAGCGGCGCAGAAGGACTTCCAGGATCCAAATGTTTAAAACCTTGACGACAGCACTCAGGCGCAGTTGCAGTGGCTGAGGGAAGGCGGGCGCCGCTCGGGTGGAATACCCTGCTACAACCCGGGCAAGCAACGCTAGTCTTGGCTGCCGGTTGTAGGCTCTTGTTACAATATAGAGTGGCGAGCGACATATATTAATATAGGTATAAATAGCGATTGACAGACACAGAAAGAACTAAGTAGCTATAAGTAAATAAATAAAGAAGTAGAAGAAATAATATAAAATTACTGTTAGGCGGTGTCGCAACTACCGTAAACGCAAGAAACGTGGAAAAAAAATCGCAGTCCGTGATAAAGGGAATGAGTAAGAGTAGATAGATCAGAAAGTAAATTAAAATAAGATCAATAGATAAAACGAATAAAATAGATAAATAAATGACTAGCGCAAGTAAAATAAAATAAATAAATAGAGTTCAGAGTTAAAATAAAATTAGATAATTTCGCAGTCGAGTAATGAAGTTGAAATAACATAAAATCGCAGTCCGTAAAAATAAATGAGTAAATAACATAAAATAAATAAAATGAATACAGTCAATAAATAAAATAGATAAAATATAAGAGATGGATAAATGAATGTAGCAAGTAAGTAAAACAAGTAAATAAAGTTCAGAATAAAAGACAACAATAAATAAACTCACAGTCAAGTACTCAAATTGAAAATATAGAAGCTAAAACGCAGTAGAACCACATGTTATGGATCAGCTTGTGCTGAATCCAGCAAAGGGGTAATTTGCTACCACCAACAGAGCGCTGAAGGCGCCCTGTAATAATAGAGATTTCTGAGAGATAAAATCAAGTATAGCGTGCGGAAGCGTCAGAAGGACTTGAGTTGCCGCTCGTCCCGTACGGGCCCGTTATTCGTCCAGGACTTGGGAAGAGAGGGGATGTCGAGAAATAGGTTAATACTATATACCCAAATTAATACAATTTTATTGCACCTCGTTCAGACGCTTTTTAAAAAATGGTTTCGATACATGTAAGAAATATTGTCGTCGACTTACTACTTTGGTTGTTCGTTGCCGGCCGGCGCACTATCGTTGATTATCTTAATTCTACACTTATCGTCTCTATTCACCGTGTTTACGGTGAATCGTTCCGCGAAACTCGAGAGTGACAATAGCTGCTATAAAGGCTCGTTATATAAAATCTATATAATAATGAAGTAATCTATAATGAATAATATATGAAACAGATAAAGTTGGAATATTTGATATAAAAATAAGTAATTTTGGAATAATTAACACTGGACGATTTATCCCGTTTTCAGGTAGCCGCGGAGAGCCAGGGTCCACCAAACGCTTTGGTTTTATATTAAGGACCGCATCCTATTCCCGGTCTAACTTCCCGACGTTGGGCACGCAGCAGAGCTTCTCTGATCAAAGTTTAATCAGAACTAAATTTGTATCGATCCCGTATCGCGCACCGAGGTTACGCGGAACCTCGATGGTGGGAACACGGAATTTTCCACTAATCACGCGCATATTTTAAAGTATGGCGTGATTTCAGGGAGTCTTCGCCGCGTTGGTCCTGCGTCAGCAGCTCGTGCAGGGTTTTCGCTGACCCGGAACTAGACTCCTCGGAGGTGGTGGCGTGTGACTCCGTGGTCAGCGACGTCGTTGTTACCATGCGGCGGCTCTCACGAGAGCCGTCGCAGGGCCACAAGACACGTAAAAGAACAATTGATGTAAATATAAACTTTCGGAAACACGTGAAACAAATAAATAAGTATAATAAACAAGTATACTAATACATAAACACGAAAATAAATAACAAAGATAGCGCAGTACATAAATAAGTAAATAGATAAATAAGTGCGCGGGTAGAGATAAATACAACTTTAATTAGTAACGAAGGAGTGAAAAGTAACAAGTTCGATGAGTTTACACTTGAAAGTCTCGAGCCAAGCTACCAGTATGTGGGAGTAAGGTTGCAAGCTACCGTTATCGACGCCGGGCAAGAATCTGCCGATTTATCAGTGTGTTACGTACTGGCCGACATTAAAGGCCCAGTCAATTTTCAAAATTCAGCAATGACCAAACGTCGGTTGCATATGTCCTCTAGTCGGTAAAAGGGCGCTCTGCGTAGTTACCCCTAGTACCGACATACCAGATAGTTCTGTCTGATAAGTAAATAATACGACTTATCTCAATACTAGAGACGGTAGGGAAAACCCAGCCTATCACATCAACTTCCCGACCCTCTCCTAAAGGAAAACCCAAACTCCACCCTAAATCAAACTCCACCCTAAACAAAATCCCTTCCACCCAAAAGTCAGAGCACATATAAAAAGACACGCTCTGACCAAAAAACAGCACTACTATCAGACTCTTAGATAATTATTACGCGACTCGAGTCCTCTCAGTCCTCAGTTAAAACAGACTCTGTAAAACGTCTTGCACGACGTTCAGTTCAGTTAAACCGACAGAAACTATAAGAATTACACAATAACCTTGAATCAACTTGAATAAACTCAATCGTTAACTGTTATTCATCGTGTTGTTCTCTTCAACTGCGCATAGCAGGGGTCGAATTTCATAAAGAACCTTTCGAATCTCCGAATCTCCGAATTTCCGAATTTCCGCTCGATCAGAATATCTCACTTACTCTGATCAAACTGAGCGTACTCTTCGTAGTTCGCGCCGATAAAACTATATCGGCGGAGTCAACAGAACGGCGTGACCGTGCTGTTCCGAATCATCATCGAGGACGTAACAAGTGCGCGAAAGTTCGACGGTGCGCAACTTCAGGCGGTTGCTTCTTGCAAGTATAGAGCACGGTCTTACATACAGGTCTTGCAACTCGATAGGATTTCAGTGGTAAGGAGTGACCCCACTATTGAAGCAAAATCCAGATGGAGCTGCGATCGAAGGATGCATCAACATAACCTATATTGTCTTAAATATGCTTGGCTTGCAATAAAATTTGTTTCGTGTTTTGTTCACATTGGATTACAATACATTCTGGAGCGTGCAAAGTTTAGTGACTTGTGAGATATTTTGTTGAATAAAATCGCGAGATAACTATTGTCTGAGAAATGACGAAGAATTGTGTCGTAAACAAAAAATTGTCAAAACGGACCAATCAATAAATTTTTATTTTTTACCATTATAATTGGTTTTCCTTTCTTTGTACCTGCTCTACTGTATAATTAAACCAATGAAAGCTGCAACAACGCATATTAATACTGTTATACGGAAAAGTGGGTTTTTTTTAAATAGAAAATTTTCACAATAACATGATAATTTTTATTAGATTTTTTTATTTCTGAAATTGTTATAAAGAAAAAAGCAAAAAAAGTGTCGATTGGGATTTCAACCTAATTCAAAGAGTCATCAGGGCCGCTTGATTTTTAGGAATATTCTTGAATTTTAAATAATATAATAAGTATTTGTTTTCCATTTATGAGATATTAAACATCTTTTTTATTTAGAAAAATCGAATTTATAGAAAATATTTTATATAAATCAGATTTTTGGGTAGGATCAGTAAGAATGAATGCCCGTATGGCACGCATGAACGACTATCATCATCTTTGTCGCACCGTGCATCCCTCGATCGCAGCGACACTAGCGGCTTGGCACGTTAAGGGGGTCACGTCGAAACTCAGAGTTGCAAGAACTGTATGTAAGACCGTGGTATAGAGTAACAGCTGAATATCTTCGCAACAATTGTGATAACATGGCAATGACACCGGCACTTTTATAAACGATATCACGACGTATAAAAATCCAGTTGTACCCTCCGAGTATTGGGTTTTGCGAAAAGTTTTTCAGCGATAACACTCCCGACCACAGACAGACAGACAGACAGAGAGACAGAGATACCATACGATATGATATGATAATTTATTATGCCCTAGTAAACTTTGGGGAAAACTATCCAATTTCTAGAGATATACTATTAGTAGTATGATGCGCACTATGGCGACCCCCACTCCGCGGCCGCCGAGTGTCCGGGGCTCGGTCGGTCGTGGGCGCAGGAAGAAGAGTTGCGGGGGGAGGAGACGGGGGTGGAGCGTGTCGCCATAGTGCGCTTTTTTGCGTCGGTATAGTAGATCGCTGTTTTTATTTTTATCTTTGTCGGTGCGGGGGAAGAGCTGCGCGGGGAGGAGAGGGAAGGAGCGTGTCGCTGTAGTACGATTTTTTTGCGTCGATATAGTAAATCGCTGGTTTTATTTTTATCTTTATTATAGAATTAAAATATTCGATGCAGACGCAGAGATTCGAACTGCAGACCCTCGAATTTCTAGTCTGAACGGTTACTTCTACACCAAGGCCCGTCATGATATTAAGTTTATGCAGAAGGCTCTTATAGTGATCGGTAAAAATCTTTAATATAAGTAAAGAAGTATAGTACTCTCTCTCTTTCTCGTATTGTCATAGTACCCTTTTTTCTTTTTATTTATTTTATTCATCCCCACTCCGCGGTCGCCGAGTTTGCCGTGAGCTCGCGCGACCGCGGTTGCCGGTGAAGAGATGCGCGGAGCGGGAGGGAGTGATTTTTTATTTCTGCTTTTTCTTTTCTTTTTTAAATTTTTTACAAAAATCTTTTATTTTTTATTTAAATTTTAAAATTAAATCTAAGACTTATCATTTGGTTGTGCTGTCCGTTTCTCTTGCACTCTCATGAATATTTTTCGCGCACTCCTGTGTTACGGACCGATCAGCCTAGCAACAACCTGGCTGAATGATTCACCGATGCACGCGCAGCCTTGTCATCAAATTCCCTAAACGCACTGTCCCACGGTAGAAGTTCCCACGGAACTCCACGCGCTACTTACAATTAGTCATCATTTATCCAAATCATCAGAAAAACCAAAATGCAATAAATACAATAGCTCGAATAGGGCAACCCGACACTTCCTGTTACCCCCACGAGACTCCTCCAGCACCCTCGCCTCACAGTAATCAGCATTCTGATCGACGAATTAATCGTTAGTCTAAATCGGTACTTTCGCCTAAACAGACGTATCAAACGGTCAAGACGTGCTCATACCGTAGGGCAAGTACATTTCGCGTACGTAGAGTCTCGCGGGTGTAACTTTGAGTGCGGAAAACCGGACCAATCATTTAGAACTCTTTGCGTGTGAGTTGACCTTCACGGCAATTCACGCCCCTCGAAATACTTGTGTACCGCGTTAATTACTTTAGCGACATTACGTGTCAAAGTGTATCGAGTATAAAATTCTTAAAGTTAAAACATTATATTTCCGTTAAATCCTGAGAGCGTTAGAGTCAAGCGAGACGTATCGTGTGCCGAGCGCTCGACCCTTTCTGCCGACGCAGCGAATGCAACGAGATCATAGTGGTAGTGTCGCATACGAGCGCGTCCGTGTGAACCGGTACGGTCATTTCTGTACGAAATCTAAATAAAGAGTTAACGTGTATCTGTGTGGACTATCTTCACGGCCAAGGTCGCCGTCCCTCCCGACCTTCACAGCAATCTGCCGACGTCAACAGGGCGAGAAACACACACAAACACACACGAACAATAAAAGCAGGTGAGGTGCGTTACACCGCTTAAACTCGGACAAGAACCCACAGTCGAATTCCTGACGTTCGACTATAAATAAATACATTACGACGGAAACCCGTACGTAACACCTGTTTCTTTCTTTTATACACACACTCACACACACACACGCACACACACCTGTTTTTCGCGCACTTTTTACAGCACAAACTGCACATCGCTCCCATCCTCAATTGCGAGTTTGATGGTGCAGTGGCTGTTGCGGTCGAGGATGGTAGCTGTTAGTTTTTCGGCCGAGAGTAGACACTGCACCTCCATAGGGTCGTGGTTGACGGTGACGCATCTGAGGCTCGGCACCGTGCACACAGCCGATAGGGCAGGCGGTGTTTCAAACTCCTCGGCTATCTCGTACACGCTGCCAATGTCAGCGTGTTCGCCGTAGGCGTCGTCGATATATATCACGCGCAGCCAACGAGTTTTCGTCGGGTACTCGACGACGGCCCGGTGAATCTCCGATCCGAGGGCCACAACATAATGAGCCCCTGCTTTGGCAGTTGCCACATCGACGGGGACACCCCGTCTCTCACGCGCGTAAAAACACCGCATGGCATCCTGCAATTGCCACCATACAGCATCCATCAACGGCGTCCGCACATACACCAGCTGCCACGACTCGAAATGCGTGGCGATACACCGAAAACTATGGGGTAGTACCGCCGTAGTTAAAACACGATCCATGCACCGTAGCTTATACGGTAGTATGGCATCGCTCAATTTTCGCTTATACATTGTTCTTTCCACCGCGCGTCTTGAATTGAAACTGGTTTCTAGAGGCTAATGACGAGTAGCAGCACCCTGTTGCGACACTCCCCAAAGCACTCGATCAGCGCTTTTGCATCTGTGTATGACGCATCGTCGCGAGAGAGAAAACATTTGAAATCACGACATAGAAGGTTGAAATGAATAGCACGCGGAGATAACGTTAGTGAGAAAATAAGAATTGAGATCGAGATGGAGACGGCTGAAATAAATAGCTCGCACGGAGATAGTGCTCGTGAGAATGAAGAAAAAATTTATTATAGTATCCAGAATAAATATTGAATTATCGATCGTCCCCGGCATGAATAACGTCCGCACGTAATAAACTATTTGTTAAAAAAAATACGAAATATCACATTTTTGATGTTTCACGCGCGACGGTTTGAAAATGACTAAACTCTAACTAACAACGAAATTATTCAACAGCTCCCCAGGTCTCCTCTGAACTATCCTAAAGTTTATTATGGTATTGTTTACACAAAGACAATTCAGCATTTTTGCAGAATATACGATATCCTGCATACCGCAACGATGCGTCATGTACGTATCATTGCACGGGACGAGCGCTCGGATCGTCACGTTCCTATATGTCTAATGTCAAAATATTGTCTAGACACGACAAAGCTCGTTTGCGCGTGTCGCATGCTATAACATAATTGGAGTTAATTTAATAATTGTATTTTTTAATTATTAGGATATTACGCTATTATGCGTAAATATGTGTTGGCGCTCGATATGATTTAAATGGTCAAAGTGCAGCGTCTGTAAAATAGTACTCACTCGGTCTCGGGGCTGCCTTGCCGGTGCGTCGCGCGCTGCCAGCTGTTCGTCGTCGCCGTCGGAGAGCGGCCCGGATCCGATGACGTACGGCTCGAGTTCCTGTGCTGGTACGTCAAGCTCTATTGCATCGTTGTGTGTGTTGGTGGCGGTAGCGTAGCAAAAGCCATCATGATTTTTCACCACCGCTTCACCGATGTGTACGTGTGATCCGAGGTCGATGCGTTTCAGGTATCCGTCGTAGACGTTGCTGTTGCGTAGTTTTAAAGCAACCTGTTTTCTGCTGCGTCCTTCTAGATGTATTTTGACGGATTCTAATTCGTCTAGGACGGGTTCTATTTCTTCCCGGTTCGAGAACGGAATCGGTGTGACGGGTTCTTTTGCCGTGACGAGCGTCCGATGTTGATAGGCAATCTCGGCTTGCTGATCGTGAAGGAAAGGCGCTCCGAGGAGTCTGTCAGCTCGTGATAGTCGTTCACCATCGAAGACATGGAAAACCACCTCGGATTTGCGAATGGTGAGAGCGACCGTTCCGAGTGTGCGAATTGTCGTTGGAATTATGCTGCGGATTTTGCGTGTGTCGGTAATGTCGATTTTGTTTGGTTCGGTTAAGGCCGTTTGGTGTATTAGATTGATGGAGGAGCCACCGTCTAAGATGAACTCTGCGTGGCCTTCTCGGAAGTCCGCAGATTTGATCTCGATTCTCGCGGGCGGTATTTCTTTGAGAAGGCATTGCGTTCCGCGTTCGGTGGAAATCGCACCGTCTTGCTCGGTTCCTCCCTTCTTGGTGGAAACCTCTGGGTGTTTTCTGGGGCGCTCGACCAGGTGAGGGCTGGGCGAGCGCCTCGCGAGTTTAAATGTTCTTCGGACTCGCAGGAAGAGGCTCGTGAAAATTCACGAGGCGATGGTGACCTCCATCGATATCGTTCTTTTGGGGTCTCCGACGGGTGTTTACGGCAGCACGCGCAGTGCTGGCCCGCCTCGCGGTTCCAATATTTTGGGGAGCGAGGCTCGTACTCTCGCCGGTGGTAGTTTGCCTCGAGGGCGTAGACTTTCCCATGCGTTCGGCCGTCGTCTGAAGACGGGGAGTCACTGGTTGTGGAGTCTTCGCTATCGGAAGATGACGACGAGCTGCTCGATGAGCGGTTATGTCGATTTGTGTTTTTCTTCCGGCGTGAGCTTTTCCGGTGGGAGGATTTCCGTTTCGATTTTCCCAGGACACGTCGCCGGTTGTGTCTCTCACGTTCCTCCTCGATCACCAGGTCAAACGCTTGGTCGAGGGTGATTGGGTTCTCGTGTTTTATCGAGAAGAAAATTTCGTCTGGCAATCCTCTCAGGAAATTGCTGATTGCCATTTTCTCGAGATCCTCGAGTGCTACTCTAGCCTGAGCGGCAGGTCAATCTCCGCGGGTGGCAGCTCGCGCTCTCTTTACTAATTTTGCCGTGCGCGCGATATATTCTCGAGGGGATTCGTTTTTCCTTATATCTAGCCGATTTATCTCAGTCAGGTATGAGGTCGCGTTCCTGCCCGGCGCGAATTTGCTTTTTAAGGGCTTTATTAGTGCATTGATGGTCTCTATTGTTCTACCATCGAGCGAATCCCAGGCAAAATTGGCTCATCGGAGCCATCGAGCATCTCGAACTCATCAACGACCCTTCGGAGGATCGTCGTGAGGGATTTTGACGCGCCATCGTATTCGGGGAGGGAACGGACTGCCTCCCGGATTTCTTTTCGGCGGTTATCGAGCGTAGTCTGCTCGAGGAGTGACGTTAGCAGTTCTGCCATTTTGTTATGTGTTATTTAGTAGGTACGAAAAAGAAATTAGTTGGTGGCAGTACGTTCCCGAATTTGATGACAAGGCTGCGCGTGCATCGGTGGATCGTTCAGCCAGGTTATTGCTAGGCTGATCGGTCCGTAACAAATGGAAAAAAGAAACATCTATTTATTACCAACAGACATAATATGTGGGACCGGGCCCGCAGGCCTTCGACGACGCCCCTGAGGCGTGAGGAGCGAGAGACAGAGAAAAGAAAGAGGCAGTCTACAAAGAGCTTCCGAGCGACGAACTAGTACTACCTAAATAGCTTGTTAATTATTCAGTAAATTTCATACTTTTTATCCTTATTGACTCGTGCAGAATTCTTCGCCTCACCCAACTCTGAATCCTACATATGGGGGCTCGTCCGGGATATTGAGTTTTCGAGTCGAAAGTTAACGCGAACAAAAGGTGCGAAAGTGTAGATCAGTCGAAAAACCGTCGAGGCGAAAAGTCGGAAAAGGCGTTAGATCGAACAGTTGTCAAGTCGTGAAGTGGTCAAATCCAAACGTTGATAAGCCGAAAAGTTGTCACGTCGCGAAGTTTTCAAGTCGAAACGGTCAAGCCGGAATTTTCGAAACAATCAACCGTCGAAGTCGAAAGTGATACAGGTAAAATAATTAACCAAGTCGTGCGTTCGAGTAGCTAAAAGACGTTAGACGAAAAAAAGACGAGAAAGACGAAAGACGAAAAAAAAAAGACGAAAGACGAACAAAGTAAAAGACGTTAGACGAAAAAAAAAGACGAGAAAGACGAAAGACGAAAAAAAAAAGACGAAAGACGAACAAAGTAAAAGACGGAAGACGAAGAACGACGAACAAAAGAGACGAAGAAAGACGAACGAAGTAACACGATGGTTCTCGAAAGATCGGGAAAACAGATAGAGGACGAAGAGGACGAAGCCGGCGCGGAGTCAGCGCAGGAAGAAGGGGCGCGAGCGAACGCTGTAAGAGAGAGAGAGGAAAGGCCGAACACGCGGAACAAGGACGCCGCGAAAACAAACACGGTGGACGAAGAGGCACGCGGTGCGAGGCGAAAAACTCTCACACATTCAACGCCGAAACAAAAATTGATGACAATGGCACAACTAAAAGACGAGCTGGAGAAGCTAGGGTTACCGACGTCGGGTAAGAAGGCCGAGCTGATTGATCGATTAGCGAAATACAAACAAATCGATCAAGAAGAGGCGGTCGATAAAGAAGACAGCGAAGACGACGAGGGTAATGAGTTATCGATCGAATCGCAAAACGAAGACGAATCAGAAGACGAAGAAGCCAATGACGTCATACCGAACGATGGACGAAACAGACAACGGGGGATGGCGGCAATCGACAGACCGGCGTATCACACGCTGAATTTATTCACAATTAAAGACGTCGAGGGAAGTATCTCCCATTTCTCGGGGGACGACAAACTAGCAGTTGAAAAATGGATCGACGAGTTCGAAGACATTGCAACGTTGCTACAATGGTCGGACTTGCAAAAGGTGATTTACGCGAAAAAACAATTGAAGGGATCCGCGAAAGAATTTGTTTCGTTTCAGAAAGGTGTAAAGTCGTGGAAGTTATTAAAAAAGCGGCTTTTAAGTGAGTTCGACACAAAGTTGAACAGTGCGTTAGTACATTCGCAATTGTCGAAACGAAAGAGACAGTCGAATGAAACGGCGAGACAATACGTGTACGCGATGAGTACGATCGCGAGTCAAGGAGACGTCGAGGAGGAAGCGGTGATGCAATATATCATCGACGGGATCCAGGACGACGAAGCGGCGAAGACGATATTGTACACGGCGAACACGATTACAGAGCTTCGAAAAAACATCGAACGGTATGACAGAATGAAGGAGAAAACCGGGGGTCAGACGCAACGAGACCAAGCGAAAAACAAGTCGAGAGTGCCAGCCAAAGACAATAAAGGTGACCAACGAAAAAACGAGAGAGAACAAAAATGTTTCGGGTGCGCCTCGAGCGAGCATCTCGCGCGCGATTGTCCAAACAAAAATGACGGACCGAAGTGCTTTAATTGCAACAAATTCGGACACATCGCGGCAAAGTGCGACAAACGCGAAAAACCGCCAAACAATGCGAAAACGGTGAACGTAGTGACGCGAGCGGCAACAGATGACGAAATAGTGATCGAGGTCAACGACGTGCAAATACGAGCAATGATAGATACCGGTACCAAGCACACGTTGCTGCGACATAGCGAATACGTGAAAATCGGCAGTCCAGCGTTACGAGGGACGACGGATACATTCGAAGGATTCGGAAGTGCGCACGTCAAGGCCATTGGGACTTTTCGTACAACAATCAAGGTGCACGGCGACGATTATAACGGAGAGGTCTACGTCATCCCCGACTACGCTATGAGTCACAGCATGCTAGTGGGAAAGCAACTAACGAGACAAATGGAGGTGATCATGCGAGGAGGCTCGATCACGATCAAAAAGTTGGCGATGAAAGAAAGGCGAAACGGCGAGGAGGAACAAGGCGAAAAGAAGAAAGAAGATGAGACGACGACCGAAGAGGTGAGTGATGGAGACGCCGCGGTTCGCGAAATGAGATTCGTGAATCTAGTCGGAAAAAGTGAAATCGACGTTGACGAACGATATCGACAACAGATCGAAGAAATGATCGAAAAACACATGCCAAAGAAGGAGGTGGTCACAGACGTCGAGACGAAGATTTCGCTGCAAGACGAAACGTCGGTTTGCCAGAGACCTCGACGATTGGCAACTAAGGAGAAGACGATCCTTGATAAACAGGTCGACGAATAGCTGGCGGAAGGGATAATACAGCCGAGCAAAAGCAAATACTCGAGCCCAGTGGTCATAGTCCCAAAGAAAAACGGAGAATACAGAGTGTGCATCGATTATCGGCAATTGAACAAGAAAATTGCACGTGATCGATTCCCTATGCCACTTATCGACGATCGTATAGACGCACTGGCGAACGCAAGGATATTCTCAGTACTGGACTTGAAGAATGGGTTCTTCCACGTCCCGGTTGCTGTCGAAAGCCGAAAGTACACGTCGTTTGTGACACCGGACGGACAGTACAAGTTCGTCAAAACACCGTTTGGTCTGTGCAACAGTCCAATGTCATTCTTGAGGTTCATCGACGAAGTGTTTCGAGACTTGATTCGACGAAATATGGCGTTCACGTACGTGGACGACTTAATTATCCCTGGAAAGAACGAAGAAGAAGCTTTAGCAAATTTAAAGGAAACGTTGTCAGTCGCGGAGGAGAAAGGATTGTCCATTAATTGGAAAAAATGCACATTCCTGAAACGACGGGTCGAGTATCTTGGTCACATAATCGAAGGAGGAACAGTGGGTCCATCGCCAACGAAGGTCAAGGCAGTGAAGAACTTTCCCGAACCAACGACGAAAAAAGCAGTCCAGAGTTTCCTCGGGTTGACTGGGTACTTCAGGAAGTTCGTCCGCGATTATTCCAAAATCGCAAAGCCGCTATCGGAGATGTTGAAAACAACACAGAGATTCCGATTCGAAAATGCTGAAAGACGAGCGTTCGAACGATTGAAGCAGCTTTTGACGAGTGAACCAGTGTTGCGGATCTACCGCCCGGATGCAACAACAGAGCTTCACACCGACGCGAGCAAAGATGGCTACGGAGCTGCACTTTTGCAGAAAGGAGAAGAAGATGATCGGTTCTACGCGGTGTACTTTACAAGCCGAAAGACAACGGAGGCCGAGAAGAAGCTGCACTCTTACGAGCTTGAGGCTCTTGCAGTACTACAGGCCGTGAAGAAATTCCGAGTATATTTACTGGGAATAAAGTTTACACTCGTGACCGATTGTTCGGCACTCCAAAGGACGCTGAGCAAAATCGATATTTCACCGAAAGTTGCACGATGGGCATTAATGCTGGAAGAGTTCGAGTACGAGGTGGAACATCGGGCCGGAACTCGCCTGAAACACGTCGATGCCTTGAGTCGATATCCGGTGATGGTGGTCGAAGATCGTGTCACGCCCGTAATCAAGAGAGAACAAGATGCCGAAGAGAGATTACGAGTCATCAAGAAGGTTTTGGAGACGGAGTCGTACGAGGATTATTCGTGCGAAAATGGAATCTTGATGAAAAGAGTCAACGAGAAGAACGTCGTTGTGTTGCCGACGAGAATGCACCACGAGGTGATACGCAAGGCACACGACAATGGACACTTCGGTGTCAAAAAGATGCTCGAACAAATCAAAGCCGAGTATTATATCCCGAATTTAAAGGAGAAACTCGAGGAGTATGTCAGTTGCTGCGTACAATGCGTATTGGCCGAGTCAAAACGAGGAAAGAAGGAGGGAGAGTTGCAGACGATCCCGAAGGGTGATATTCCCCTTGCAACCTATCACATCGACCATCTCGGGCCAATGACAGCAACGGCGAAGATGTACAAGTACCTGCTTGTAGTTGTTGACGGATTCTCCAAATTCGTTTGGATTTATCCGACGAAAACAACGAAGACGGGCGAGGTGCTGGATCGATTGAAGAGCCAACAGAAGATTTTCGGCAATCCGGCGCGAATTGTGAGTGATCGAGGAACAGCATTCACTGCCGCGGATTTCAGGGAGTATTGCACCGACGAGAACATCGAACACGTGCTCATCACGACCGGCGTTCCACGAGGCAACGGACAGGTCGAGCGGATCAATCGGATCATCATTCCGATCTTGACGAAATTATCCCACGAGAGTCCAGATCGATGGTATCGATACGTCGATAAGGTACAGTGCGCCATCAACAGCACGTATCAACGAAGTGTGGGCCTGAGCCCATTCGAGGTGCTCTTTGGAGTGAAGATGAGACAAAAAGATGATGTCGAAATACTCGCCCTGATCGAAAAGGAGGCGGTCCAACATTTTGACGAAGAGCGCGAAACACTGCGAGCCATCGCGAAGGGGAACATCGCGAAAATTCAAATAGAAAACAAGCGGACACACGATCGAAACTGTAAACCCGCAACGAAGTACGACGTCGGCGATTTAGTCGCAATAAAACGGACACAATTTGGTCCTGGGTCAAAATTAAGGGACAAATTCCTAGGTCCGTATAAGGTGACTCGAGCGAAAGGCAACAATCGTTACGAGGTGATTCGACAAAGCGACGGAGAGGGCCCGCGAATTACAACGTCATCCGCTGACCAAATGAAGGTGTTCAAGGGGTATTCTCCGGGGACCGGAGAAACGCAGGAGAGGCGGGATGTGGGACCGGGCCCGCAGGCCTTCGACGACGTCCCTGAGGCGTGAGGAGCGAGAGACAGAGAAAAGAAAGAGGCAGTCTACAAAGAGCTTCCGAGCGACGAACTAGTACTACCTAAATAGCTTGTTAATTATTCAGTAAATTTTATACTTTTTATCCTTATTGACTCGTGCAGAATTCTTCGCCTCACCCAACTCTGAATCCTACATAATATTTATTCATTTTTTCCTTAGAAACATATCACATTTTGTAATACAATTTACGAAAAAACAATAAATTTTTCTCATAGACAATCGGTAGTAATAGTTATAGAAATGAAAATGACGCTGTAAAGGATATTTATAGTCGATTATGAAAATGTTGCAAGAGCCTTGAACAAAACTTAAAATATCATAGTGTCACTCATTTTATTGAATAACCGCGTTTTTTTTCGTTAGTAGTGCAATCTCATTAAACCATTTCTCGAAATTTCGCTATTGCATATAGGGCAACTTCCGCGGTTGTTGATCACATTAAGTATGCATTGTTCGCAAAAAATGTGACCGCAGGAAGCTGCCGTCATTCTCCTGTCCCCCATTACTACCGTGAAACAAATGCGGCATCTTAAAAACCGGGAATTTGTTTGGGCGATGGTTAAAGTAGGTTGTCGAGCCGATTGGGATCTTCTGAAACAATTAAATTATAAATTTTATTATTTTTTATGATGTATTTTATAAATTCTAATATGCATGAGACAAGGCTTCCATTACCTCGTTGCCGACGTGCCTGGCGTCTCCTGCGACTTTTTTTGGAACGTAACCTAGTTGTTTCGTCATTGTGAAATCTGTAAAAAAAAACGACGAAGTATACACATCGTTCTATATTAATCGCCAATTTATTTTTAATCTTCGACATACAACACACAAAGAAAAATAATATATTAAAGGAATACTAATAAATACGCGAAAAGTAATATAAAATAGAAATACGATATAGACAAAAAAATTAATCATAAAACACTGTACCACGTTAAAGAGCACACGAAAACAAAACTATATTATAATAAACTACAAACGAATGATTATTAATTTGAAAAACGAATGGAATACTACAAAATGAAATAAATACCTGTTGTTAATTAACTCTCGAAGCACAAGTAAGTTCAGAAAGCGGATGAAGGGCGTTCGCGGCGATTGTTTATAATATATGGTATCAACGGAGATTAGATGGGCGGTGAGTATAGCAGGAGAGCGACATCCGGGCGGACAGAGAGTGAACTTTTCTGCATCTGTATGAAGTTGGCCGCAGTTCGTAGTCATACGATTAGGACATGTGGCAGCGCCTGAAACGATGTAGTATTATTATAATTGCGATATTGGCGTTACGTGATGAATCTTCTGGCTAAAAAAGAAAGTTCTACTTACCACTTCGTTAACGTATGGTCGGCTTTATTTCGTCGAGTGATAAAGCGCACCGAAAGCCCACTCAAAATTTCGGCCGTTTTCGTCTATCTCTCGCTGTGTGCGAGATACGGCCGCGTCACTCGTATCGGGTACGCGCGCATGTGTGTGTGTGTGCAATGAAGATCAGGAACTGTGGGGCGTCACTCCAACATTTTTAACAACTCAAAACCTTCACCGCTGTGGGTGCGTGTGCGTGTGTGTGTGCGTGTGTGTGTGTGTACGCGCGCGTGTGTCTCTGGCCGATTTCTTTGTTTATATGTGTCTCTGCTCGCGATGTGTGCGTTTGTTTGCTGTGTGTGTGTGCGTGCATGTGTCTTTGACGTCGATTTGTGTGTCTGTCAGTATATGTTTGTATGTGCAATTGTCTCTGGCTGCGATTTGTGTGTCTGTCTGTCTGTCTGCCAGTGTGCGCGCAGTTAACGATTATTTACGGAGTTTCGATACGGCTTTTTGAAATTTGTTCACGTCATTGGGGTCGCGGAAAACCGCCAATAAAATGTTTCGGTTTTTTGCCAATCTTATGGCCGCCGAACGTATACTTGTGGCCGATCGGCTATTGGCCCTTAATTCCGTGCCTTGTGTTTTCGCAATGGATTTAAACATCTGGAAGAATAATCAAACATATGGAATATTTTTGAGATAATATACGTGGGTATGTAGAATATGATGATAATTGTCTGTTTACCTTGTCGAAAGATATCGCAATTTCCGAACGGATACTTGGGATCATTAGTTTTAATACTTCGATATCTTCGGCCTCGGTTTATCTCTTTGGTGTTGGTTTGGGTTTGGGTGAACTTGACCCCGGTGTCCATGACGAGGATGTTCGACTGTGCTGCTGATTGAAATGTGTGAAAAAAATTGTTAATCGTATATTTGGCAAAAATTCAATGATTATCCGTACCTGTTTGCTTGTACTCGTCGTTGTCGTCGACGAGTTGCTTTTTGTAAGTGGCGTATGTACTGCCGGCGTTGAATTTTCAGTCTGAAATAATAACAATTGCATCGCTCGTAGATCGCGAATTCCTATTGTTTATATGGTTATTATCACTCGCCTCCATACTGTCGATGGTATCGTTGTCTTTGTGCGGAGAGGTGGAGGCAGTCTCTGGGCCTAATATTATTGTACCGTCGAAGACTTCCGGCTCCACGGTCTTATACTCCCAGTGTAAAATTTCCCATGGGGGCAGCGATGCCGGCGAATTTTCAGTCTGAAATAATGATAATTGTATTTTTTGTACATCACGAATTTCGATTATTTATATGGTTATTAATGAATACTCGCTTCCGTATTTTTTGTAGCGGTGCTACTCTGGTCGTTTGGGGAGGTGGTGGCGGATTCTGGGGCTAACGCTTCGAGGCTGTCAGCCTCGAAGAGTTTCGGCCGCACGGTATTATATTGCCACTGTATTCTTCGGCATGGGTGCAGCGACGGCGGCGTATTTTCAGTCTGAAATAATGATTACTGTATTTTCCGTAGATCACGAATTTCGATTGACCACATAGTTATTGACATAGACTCGCCTCCGTAGTGTTGTCGGTGCAACTTGTTTCCTGAATTACCGTGCTGGTGGCGGCGGTTTCTGTCTCGCTATTGCCGGTGACAATAATGTTAATGTCTTCAGTCTGTAATAAAAATTATAAAATATTATCTCAATCGACGGGAAGATGACAATTGGAACAAATAGATCCTCGGTAACGTCGCCGGTCGTCTCGGAACCGCAGATCGTTTTTCGCCGTTCTATGTACGTTTTACCCGATCGTGGCGATATAGCAATTGTCGACCGCGATGTCGACGGAATATCACCAAACTGAAAATAAAAATGGCAATCGAATAAATAGATATATCGTTGATAATTCGCTGTAGGGGAAAACGTATGGGCAACAAGTTTAGATTTAGTTAAGTCTCTGATAAACCATCGTAGTACTTTATTTCGGAATCTCTCGGACACAATCGTACACGTGAGCTTACGGCTACATTTCTTCCAACTGCCATCTGACTTGTTCTTGTCTCTTATATACTTGCGGTCATCGAATGTTCTGGAACGTTCGATGACTACGCCTTATAATTTCTTCGAGAACGTTCGAAGATCAGATATCTATAGATGCCCTTACAGTTCGGTCATTCTGACCCAATTGTCCGTCCCGGACAATTGTTAATACAATACTTATTGAACTGGTACCAAACGTAACTTTAAATACTCATTTTCGTAATAAAACTTACAGTACGAAACCCAACTTAACATACACATTTTCGTGATAAAACTTATAGTACGATACGCAACTTAACATACACATTTTCGTGATAAAACTTATAGTACGAAATGCAACTTAACATACACATTTTCGTGATAAAACTTATAGTACGAATCGCAACTTAACATACACATTTTCGAAAAAAAACTTACTCCTCAGAGATTCGCCAGGGTTTCATGTTAGATGTTTCCCACACGCCTTCATAGGGTCGTTGGGTTATCGGACAATTGTCTATGTCACCTACGATATAGCGTCCAAAACGCAAACATTTTTTACTATATACGGTCCTTTAAATCGAGGGATCAACTTTTTCGCGGCACCTGGAGTGCTTTCAAAATTTTTAACCATAACATAGTCTCCCTCTTTATATTCGTGCGATTCTTTCCGGTGCTTGTCCACATATGCTTTAATATACTGTTGATTCCTGACCATATTCTGTGAGGCCTTAGCTCTAATTACTTCTAAGTTACGAGGTTCCGCTGGAACCGTGTCGTCGAGAAAATCCTTAATACCGTCTACGACTCCGTCACGACAAACAACAGTCTACTTGGAGTTTCGTTTGTGCTTTTATGAACAGTATTGTTCAGTGCATACTCTACTGTGGCAAGAGTGCGATACCAATAATTTCCGGCGCAAGTATCTGCTAGTTTGGCGATCATAGGACCCATTTCGCGGTTTATTCGCTCTACCTGGCCATTCGCCCTTGGCGACGCCGTCGCTACCAATATGTGTCGAATATTATTTTCCTTTACGAACTCCTGAAACTCAGCGGACGTGAAACACGTGCCTCTGTCGGACACCAATATTCGGGGTCTACTGTAGTTAGTGAAATACTGATTTAAACATCTGATCGTCTCCTTTGAGGCCGTCGACTTTATCGCGTATAATTTTGTAAACTTCGTGAACGAGTCAACTATTACTAAAATGTGTTGCTTGAGCCTATGTTTTTCGATAGGGCCATAATGATCTACGTGGATTGTTTGAAACGGAATATTACCCTTCGGAATATTGTGTAACATGCCTTCGATTTTCCCAGTAGTTGGTGAAAATGCCAAACATTTCAAACAATAACTAATATGGGTCTTGATCTTTTTTCCCATTGCTGGAAACCAATAATTCTGTTTTATCGCGTCCCATGTTTTTTCTACGCTCAAATGCCCTATATCATCGTGGTACCGTCGAATCACATGAATTTCCATTGAGGCAGGTAGGGGAGATCGGGGCTGAAAGTTACCGGGGTAAGTTGTTCCCATTGAAATAGCTGCTATATATATATATGTAGGAGCAATAGGAGCTACTTCAATGGGAACAACTTACCCCGGTAACTTTCAGCCCCGATCTCCCCTACGTACAACAGGATTCTATCATCCTTTTTTCGGTAAACTATGCCATTTCGCATTTCATATTGTTTGTCCTCAGATTTTTCAAGTTTTTTTCTGACCTCCACGATACTCGGATCCCTACCTTGACTCAACGCGAGGTTCAGCTCTATGGGATTATCTTCAATAACGTACACCTCGTTATGTTCGCAGCTTAAGAGTCAGTGTCACATACGACGAGCGCTTCGAAAACGGGGCCCGTATTTTGTCCGGCACTGAGCAAGCAACCGCATTAAAATTTGGAGGGCATATAGAGAATTATGGCACAAAGTGGCTAACTCTCTTATTTTTCCAAAATTTTGAAAAAAATTTTGCAGATTTAGTTATCACTGGAGAAATTGGATAATTTTTTATGGTTGGACCTATGCTATCGAAATTTCCTGATAGTCAGCCCATGCAGCATTAAAAAACACACATTTTGAACTTTGTTTCATGTAATTTGATGCAAAATTGGCTGTCAAATTACGATTCAAAGTTATTGAGAGAAAACATCGAAATTTTTATCGGCACAACGAGAAAATAGTGTGACGAAAATCCGCACGGAGCGCTGACGAAATGTTCTCGCGAGACGGGTGTGGTAACTGGTAGAGGAGGAGACACACGCCTGAAAAGTCACGGCCCATAGGTCACATAGGCACACCTCTATGCCCAAATATAGAAATCCCTTAGAGAGCGTTGTCCGGCCCCCTCCGAAGTCGACGACTACACGTGCCGCTCGAACTACCGACGTCGGCCCGCTTTCCACAAAAATGTTAATTCTCGTAATTCAGTCATTTGTTCATCAAATGATACGAAATAAAGCCCAAAATGTGTGTGTTTCCAGTGAGCATGAAATGTTGCCTTCAACATGATATGAATAATCGTACGACTATGACAGCTTTATCATTTTTCTTCAGTATGTATATATATATATTATTATATATATTATACATATTATATACTATTATATATATATATATTATTTATTTGTATTCTATAAATATATATATATATATATATATATATCTGTCACCGAAAATACTATCACCGAGATATATATGCGACGCGTATATGTATATATATATATATATACATATACGCGTCGCACTAGGCCTCGGTGCGAGGCAGAGGCCAACGTATACACGAGGCGTGCCTATACCTTCGACTCTCGCCCCTCCAGCGCCCGCCGCTCGGGCCGGCGGACTTACCCGCGCTAGACCCGCTTTCCACAAAAACGTAAATCGTCATAATTCGCTCATTTTTTCGTCGATCGATACGAAACAAAGCCCAAAATGTGCGTTTTTTCATTGTGAACGAAATACTGTTTTTGCCACGACGAATACAATCGCGCGATTATGGCAAATTTAACATTTCCTCTTTCCAATGACGAAAAAACTGTTAATTTTTCAAAATTTCGGAAAAATAAGACAGTCATGTTTCGTGGGACATAATTCTCCATGTACCCACAAAATTTCAACCCGATTGGTCGCTCAGTGCCCGAGTATTTACGATTCTCGTTTTTGAACACGAGCTGAGTTTCTCGGCCTCGAGGAGCATCGAGCGAACGCTGTACAGCGGCCGTCGACACGCTTTAGCTACGTTTCGCACAACCTTTATCTCAAGTAAGCAACGGCAGCTGAGTGGGCTAAGGCGTTCTGTACTCGCCGAGGTACCAAAAGAATCGATGGTTCGAATCTCTCTGTACCTTATTTTTTTTTTCGTGCTAGCAATTTATTAAACTATTGCTACAATAATGACTAGATATGGACGGATAAAATTATAATATTTCATCATTATTCTTGATCTAACGAGACAACATACGACCAATATCGTTGACGTAAATTGCTCTGTCAGTAAAATTCGCGAATCATATTGTTCTAGCTCTCTCGCCTGAAGAAGCTACCGTATAGCTTGATCAGCTGATTGTGAGCCATATACTTTCGGCAACAAAATATATATATAGTATAAAGTGTATGGCTCGGCCGATCAAGCTATTGTGCTTCCCGAAGCTATATATATATACATACGCGCGTCCCACTAGGCCTCGGTGCGAGGCAGAGGCCAACGTATACACGAGGCGTGCCTATGCCTTCGACTCTCGCCCCACCAACGCCCGCCGCGCGGGCCGGCGGACTTACCCGCGCTAAGCCCGATTTCCACAAAAACGTAAATCGCTATAATTCGCTCATTTTTTCGTCGATTGATACGAAACAAAGCCCAAAATGTGCGTTTTTTCATTGTGAATGAAATACTGAGTTTGCCACGACGAATATAATCGCGCGATTATGGCAAATTCAACATTTCCTCTTTTCAATGACGAAAAAACTATTAATGTTTCAAAATTTTGAAAAACAATGAATGTCACCCCACGCGGGCCATAAGTCTCTATATATCCTCAAAATTTCAACCCGATTGGTCGCTTAGTGCCCGAGTATTTACGATCGCCGTTTTTGAACACGAGCTGAGTTTCTCGGCCTCGAGGAGCGTCGAGCGAACGCTGTACAGCAACCGTTGACGCAGCTTAGCTACGTTACGCACAACCTTTATTTCAAGAAAGCAACGGTGGCTGAGTGGGCTAAGGCGTTCTGTACTCGCCGAGGTATGAAAAGAATCGATGGTTCGAATCTCTGTACGTTATTTTTTTTTTTTCGTGCTAGCAATTTATTAAACTATTACTACAATAATGACGAGATATAGACGGATAAAATTATAATATTTCATCATTATTCTTGATCTAACGAGACAATATACGACCAATATCGTTGACGTAAATTGCTCTGTCAGTAAAATTCGCGAATCATATTGTTCTAGCTCTCTCGCCTGAAGAAGCTACCTTATAGCTTGATCAGCTGATTGTGAGCCATATACTTTCGGCAACAAAATATATATATAGTATAAAGTGTATGGCTCGGCCGATCAAGCTATTGTGCCTCCCGAAGATATATATATATATACGCGCGTCGCACTGGGCCTCGGTGCGAGGCAGAGGCCAACGTATACACGAGGCGTGCCTATGCCTTCGACTCTCGCCCCACGAACGCCCGCCGCTCGGGCCGGCGGACTTACCCGCGCTAGAACCGCTTTCCACAAAAACGTAAATCGTTATAATTCGCTCATTTTTTCGTCGATCGATACGGAACAAAGCCCAAAATGTGCGTTTTTTCATTGTGAATGAAATACTGTTTTTGCCACGACGAATATAATCGCGCGATTATGGCAAATTCAACATTTCCTCTTTTCAATGACGAAAAAACTATTAATGTTTCAAAATTTTGAAAAAAAATGAATGTCACCCCACGCGGGCCATAAGTCTCTATATATCCTCAAAATTTCAACCCGATTGGTCGCTCAGTGCCCGAGTATTTACGATCCCCGTTTTTGAACGCGAGCTGAGTTTCTCGGCCTCGAGGAGCGTCGAGCGAACGCTGTACAGCAGCCGTTGACGCACCTTAGCTACGTTACGCACAACTATTTCTTCAAAAGAACAACGTTGGTCAAGTGGGCTAAGGCGTTCCGTGTTTGTCGGCGTTTCGAAAGAATCGATGGTTCGAATCTCTCTGTACCTTATTTTTTTTTTTCGTGCTAGCAATTTATTAAACCATTGCTGCAATAATGACGAGATATGGACGGATAAAATTATAATATTTCATCATTATTCTCGATCTAACGAGACAATATACAACCAATATCGTTGACGTAAATTGCTCCGTCAGTAAAATTCGCGAATCATATGTTCTAGCTCTCTCGCCTGAAGAAGCTACCGTATAGCTTGATCAGCTGATTGTGAGCCATATACTTTCGGCAACAAAAAATATATATAGTATAAAGTGTGTGGCTCGGCCGATCAAGCTATTGTGCCTCCCGAAGATATATATATATATACGCGCGTCGCACTAGGCCTCGGTGCGAGGCAGAGGCCAACGTATACACGAGGCGTGCCTATGCCTTCGACTCTCGCCCCTCCATCGCCCGCCGCGCGGGCCGGCGGACTTACCCGCGCTAGAACCGCTTTCCACAAAAACGTAAATCGCTATAATTCGCTCATTTTTTCGTCGATTGATACGAAACAAAGCCCAAAATGTGCGTTTTTTCATTGTGAACGAAATACTGTTTTTGCCACGACGAATACAATCGCGCGATTACGGCAAATTTAACATTTCCTCTTATCAATGACGAAAAAACTATTAATGTTTCAAAATTTTGAAAAAAAATGAATGTCACCCCACGCGGGCCATAAGTCTCTATATATCCTCAAAATTTCAACCCGATTGGTCGCTCAGTGCCCGAGTATTTACGATCGCCGTTTTTGAACACGAGCTGAGTTTCTCGGCCTCGAGGAGCGTCCAGCGAATGCTGTACAGCAACCGTTGACGCAGCTTAGCTACGTTACGCACAACCTTTATTTCAAGTAAGCAACGGTGGCTGAGTGGCCTAAGGCGTTCTGTACTCGCCGAGGTACGAAAAGAATCGATGGTTCGAATCTCTGTACGTTATTTTTTTTTTCTCGTGCTAGCAATTTATTAAACTATTGCTGCAATAATGACGCGATATGGACGGGTAAAATTATAATATTTCATCATTATTCTTGATCTAACGAGACAATATACGACCAATATCGTTGACGTAAATTGCTCTGTCAGTAAAATTCGCGAATCATATGTTCTAGCTCTCTCGCCTGAAGAAGCTACCTTATAGCTTGATCAGCTGATTGTGAGCCATATACCTTCGGCAACAAAATATATATATAGTATAAAGTGTATGGCTCGGCCGATCGAGCTATTGTGCCTCCCGAAGATATATATATATACGCGCGTCGCACTGGGCCTCGGTGCGAGGCAGAGGCCAACGTATACACGAGGCGTGCCTATGCCTTCGACTCTCGCCCCTCCAGCGCCTGCCGCACGGGCCGGCCGACTTAGCCGCGCTAGACCCGCTTTCCACAAAAACGTAAATCGCTATAATTCGCTCATTTTTCTGTCGATTGATACGAAACAAAGCCCAGAATGTGTGGTTTTTCATTGCGAATGAAATACTGTGTTTGCCACGCCGAATATAATCGCGCGATTATGGCAAATTCAACATTTCCTCTTTTCAATGACGAAAAAACTATTAATGTTTCAAAATTTTGAAAAAAAATGAATGTCACCCCACGCGGGCCATAAGTCTCTATATATCCTCAAAATTTCAACCCGATTGGTCGCTCAGTGCCCGAGTATTTACGATCGCCGTTTTTGAACACGAGCTGAGTTTCTCGGCCTCGAGGAGCGTCCAGCGAATGCTGTACAGCAACCGTTGACGCAGCTTAGCTACGTTACGCACAACCTTTATTTCAAGTAAGCAACGGTGGCTGAGTGGCCTAAGGCGTTCTGTACTCGCCGAGGTACGAAAAGAATCGATGGTTCGAATCTCTGTACGTTATTTTTTTTTTCTCGTGCTAGCAATTTATTAAACTATTGCTGCAATAATGACGCGATATGGACGGGTAAAATTATAATATTTCATCATTATTCTTGATCTAACGAGACAATATACGACCAATATCGTTGACGTAAATTGCTCTGTCAGTAAAATTCGCGAATCATATGTTCTAGCTCTCTCGCCTGAAGAAGCTACCTTATAGCTTGATCAGCTGATTGTGAGCCATATACCTTCGGCAACAAAATATATATATAGTATAAAGTGTATGGCTCGGCCGATCGAGCTATTGTGCCTCCCGAAGATATATATATATACGCGCGTCGCACTGGGCCTCGGTGCGAGGCAGAGGCCAACGTATACACGAGGCGTGCCTATGCCTTCGACTCTCGCCCCTCCAGCGCCTGCCGCACGGGCCGGCCGACTTAGCCGCGCTAGACCCGCTTTCCACAAAAACGTAAATCGCTATAATTCGCTCATTTTTCTGTCGATTGATACGAAACAAAGCCCAGAATGTGTGGTTTTTCATTGCGAATGAAATACTGTGTTTGCCACGCCGAATATAATCGCGCGATTATGGCAAATTCAACATTTCCTCTTTTCAATGACGAAAAAACTATTAATGTTTCAAAATTTTGAAAAAAAATGAATGTCACCCCACGCGGGCCATAAGTCTCTATATATCCTCAAAATTTCAACCCGATTGGTCGCTCAGTGCCCGAGTATTTACGATCGCCGTTTTTGAACACGAGCTGAGTTTCTCGGCCTCGAGGAGCGTCCAGCGAATGCTGTACAGCAACCGTTGACGCAGCTTAGCTACGTTACGCACAACCTTTATTTCAAGTAAGCAACGGTGGCTGAGTGGCCTAAGGCGTTCTGTACTCGCCGAGGTACGGAAAGAATCGATGGTTCGAATCTCTGTACGTTATTTTTTTTTTCTCGTGCTAGCAATTTATTAAACTATTGCTGCAATAATGACGCGATATGGACGGGTAAAATTATAATATTTCATCATTATTCTTGATCTAACGAGACAATATACGACCAATATCGTTGACGTAAATTGCTCTGTCAGTAAAATTCGCGAATCATATGTTCTAGCTCTCTCGCCTGAAGAAGCTACCTTATAGCTTGATCAGCTGATTGTGAGCCATATACCTTCGGCAACAAAATATATATATAGTATAAAGTGTATGGCTCGGCCGATCGAGCTATTGTGCCTCCCGAAGATATATATATATACGCGCGTCGCACTGGGCCTCGGTGCGAGGCAGAGGCCAACGTATACACGAGGCGTGCCTATGCCTTCGACTCTCGCCCCTCCAGCGCCTGCCGCACGGGCCGGCCGACTTAGCCGCGCTAGACCCGCTTTCCACAAAAACGTAAATCGCTATAATTCGCTCATTTTTCTGTCGATTGATACGAAACAAAGCCCAAAATGTGCGTTTTTTCATTGTGAATGAAATACTGTGTTTGCCACGACGAATATAATCGCGCGATTATGGCAAATTCAACATTTCCTCTTTTCAATGACGAAAAAACTATTAATGTTTCAAAATTTTGAAAAAAAATGAATGTCACCCCACGCGGGCCATAAGTCTCTATATATCCTCAAAATTTCAACCCGATTGGTCGCTTAGTGTCCGAGTATTTACGATCGCCGTTTTTGAACACGAGCTGAGTTTCTCAGCCTCGAGGAGCGTCGAGCGAACGCTGTACAGCAGCCGTTGACGCAGCTTAGCTACGTTTCGCACAACCTTTCTCTCAAGTAAGCAACGGCGGCTGAGTGGGCTAAGGCGTTCTGTACTCGCTGAGGTACCAAAGGAATCGATGGTTCGAATCTCTGTACGTTATTTTTTTTTTTTCGTGCAAGCAATTTATTAAACTATTGCTGCAATAATGACGCGATATGGACGGGTAAAATTATAATATTTCATCATTATTCTTGATCTAACGAGACAATATACGACCAATATCGTTGACGTAAATTGTTCTGTCAGTAAAATTCGCGAATCATATGTTCTAGCTCTCTCGCCTGAAGAAGCTACCTTCTAGCTTGATCAGCTGATTGTGAGCCATATACCTTCGGCAACAAAATATATATATAGTATAAAGTGTATGGCTCGGCCGATCGAGCTATTGTGCCTCCCGAAGATATATATATATACGCGCGTCGCACTGGGCCTCGGTGCGAGGCAGAGGCCAACGTATACACGAGGCGTGCCTATGCCTTCGACTCTCGCCCCTCCAGCGCCTGCCGCACGGGCCGGCCGACTTAGCCGCGCTAGACCCGCTTTCCACAAAAACGTAAATCGCTATAATTCGCTCATTTTTCTGTCGATTGATACGAAACAAAGCCCAAAATGTGCGTTTTTTCATTGTGAATGAAATACTGTGTTTGCCACGACGAATATAATCGCGCGATTATGGCAAATTCAACATTTCCTCTTTTCAATGACGAAAAAACTATTAATGTTTCAAAATTTGGAAAAAAAATGAATGTCACCCCACGCGGGCCATAAGTCTCTATATATCCTCAAAATTTCAACCCGATTGGTCGCTCAGTGCCCGAGTATTTACGATCCCCGTTTTTGAACGCGAGCTGAGTTTCTCGGCCTCGAGGAGCGTCGAGCGAACGCTGTACAGCAGCCGTTGACGCAGCTTAGCTACGTTTCGCACAACCTTTCTCTCAAGTAAGCAACGGCGGCTGAGTGGGCTAAGGCGTTCTGTACTCGCTGAGGTACTAAAGGAATCGATGGTTCGAATCTTTCTGTACCTTATTTTTTTTTTTTCGTGCTAGCAATTTATTAAACCATTGCTGCAATAATGACGAGATATGGACGGATAAAATTATAATATTTCATCATTATTCTTGATCTAACGAGACAATATACGACCAATATCGTTGACGTAAATTGCTCTGTCAGTAAAATTCGCGAATCATATGTTCTAGCTCTCTCGCCTGAAGAAGCTACCTTATAGCTTGATCAGCTGATTGTGAGCCATATACTTTCGGCAACAAAATATATATATAGTATAAAGTGTATGGCTCGGCCGATCGAGCTATTGTGCCTCTCGAAGATATATATATATATACGCGCGCCGCACTGGGCCTCGGTGCGAGGCAGAGGCCAACGTATACACGAGGCGTGCCTATGCCTTCGACTCTCGCCCCTCCAGCGCCCGCCGCACGGGCCGGCGGACTTACCCGCGCTAGACCCGCTTTCCACAAAAATGTAAATCGCTATAATTCGCTCATTTTTTCGTCGATTGATACGAAACAAAGTCCAAAATGTGCGTTTTTTCATTGTGAATGAAATACTGTGTTTGCCACGACGAATATAATCGCGCGATTATGGCAAATTCAACATTTCCTCTTATCAATGACGAAAAAACTGTTAATTTTTCAAAATTTTGCAAAAAAATGAATGTCACCCCACGCGGGCCATAAGTCTCTATATATCCTCAAAATTTCAACCCGATTGGTCGCTCAGTGCCCGAGTATTTACGATCCCCGTTTTTGAACGCGAGCTGAGTTTCTCGGTCTCGACGAGCATGGAGGGAACGCCGTACAGCGGGCATCGAGCCGCTTACCTACGTTTGGCGCAAGTTTTGATTCGAGTGAACGGAAGTGGATGAGTGGGCTAAGGCGTTTCATGCTCGTCGCGGCACCGAAAGATCCGTGGTTCGGATCTCTCTGCCATCGTTTTTTTTTGTCTCAACAATTTATTAAATTATTGGTTCAATAATGACGAAATGTGAACAGATAAGATTATAATTTTTCAGCTTTATTCTCGATGCAACAAGACGATTTACGACCAATGTCGTCGACGTCAATTGCTCTGCAAGTCAAATTCGGGAATCATACGTTGTAGCTCTCTCGCCTGAAGAAGCTGCCTTATAGCTTGATCAGCCGAGCCATATACTTTCGGTGCCAGAAAAAAAAAAAAAATATATATATATATTCTATTAATTCAAATTTACCAATTATATGTTCCAGCTTTTGGTCAATTGGTAGATTGGTAAATTTTATATATACATATGGGGCATTCCACGCTAAATCGGACAGCTATTACCTCTTGCATCTCCGATTTTTTCGAAAATTTTTTATCTTCTAGTATTTGTTGAAAAGAGATCTCCGCGATTTTTTCAAGTTTTTTTATCGACCCGATTTTACGATATCAGTCTTTCAAAAATGAAATTTTTTTTTCATGCGCCCATAACGTTTCGAGAAATAAACCAAAGTGGACGGTTTTTTTTTGAAATTTTTCTTTTTTAAAGAAATTTTTCTTTTGATAAGAAAATATGAAATAAAATTTTCAAACCATATTTCCATAAGATTTTCAAGTTTTTAATATAAATTGTTGATTTACAAAAAACAGGATTTTCTTGAAATTTTTTTTTAAAAAACTGTCATTCGTTCCACAACTTTTAAGTCTAGGTAGATAATGTGATAACGATGGGATTCATTTTTTTTTGATTTTTCAATTTCCATATTTTAGTTATCTATATTGAAAATAAATATTAATCGTTTTGCTAGCCTCACCGGTAACGGTCATTGTTATATATGAGATGAAATAGATATGTCCTAATCATTTATCGATATCTAAAGGATATTTGTCGATATCTAAAGGATAAATCTCATTTTAAAGGAATTTGGTTAATGAATGTATACTGAAACGTTGAACATCCCGCCCCGGCGAAGGGGGCATCGCAGCGACAGCGGAGGCTGTTTCTTTACTGCAAGGCAAAGGAAAAGACAGCGCAGAGACAGCGGGGACAGTTTATTAACTATAAGGCAAAGGAGAGACAGCGCAGCAACAGCGGAGGCAGTTTCTTTACTGCAAGGTGAAGGAAACGACAGCGCAGCAATAGCAAATGCAGTTTATCAACTATAATGCAAAGGAGAGTCAGCGCAGCAACAGCGGAGGATGTTTCTTTACTGCAAGACAAAGGAAAAGACAACGCAGAGACAGCGGGTACAGTTTATCAACTATAAGGCAAAGGAGAGACAGCGCAGCAACAGCGGAGGCAGTTTCTTTACTGCAAGGTGAAGGAAACGACAGCGCAGCAATAGCAAAGGCAGTTTATTAACTATAATGCAAAGGAGAGTCAGCGCAGCAACAGCGGAGGATGTTTCTTTACTGCAAGACAAAGGAAAAGACAACGCAGAGACAGCGGGTACAGTTTATCAACTATAAGGCAAAGGAGAGACAGCGCAGCAACAACGGAGGCAGTTTCTTTACTGCAAGGCAAATGAAAAAACAGCGCAACAGCGCAGGCGAGTTTGTCGATTGCGGAGGAGCTGCTTAGAAGAAGGACAAGATCGCGACGATCGACGTCACGATCAACAACGTCAGAAGAAAGACAAACAGAGGACCATTCAGTATTTCATTAAAATCCGATAAGTACGAGATTGTAACCTCACGGCAGCATCGCGGAATAAATTCCATTATTAATTTTCACCTTGAGTTCAATACAATTCAGTCTCTCTTCGAGTCCCGAACCTCATTAATGAAACGAACCCTCACGTTTCAATACATTAATATATGTATACATTGACCAAACTCGTTTAAAATCAGATTTATGCTTTAGATGTCGACTAAAATTAGATCAATTATTAATAAAATCAAATAATTTGTTTGGTACAAAAACGACAAAATCTTCATAACTTAGAATTGTAGTATTTTTTTTTAATACTTTGCCAGAATGAGAATCCAGAATAATGTTCGTAAGACATATTACGTGTCTCGAGCTATATACATAAGTGTCAAGCTTGCGCTTTATTGCCGGTCACTGGAAAACAATATAAATTGATGTCATTATTTTCTACGAAATATTTTCGCACGGGTAATATTATTATCTTATTTTATTTTCTTTGAAAAGATTTCTTCGCTAGCATAGTATTATCATTTTACATTTTTATGTTTGTTAATATTTTTTCATTGGCGTAATATTATAGTTTGATTTTATTATGTTGCGAAAAAAAGTTTCGGATATGGGCTTCGGGGATCGGGAGTATGGGCTTTTCGGAACTTTATCCGAGAAAATAGACGCTGCTACAATAGACATATTTTATTAATAATATTATAATTATAAACTAAAAACAACAATTTCTATAATATAAAAGTATAATGAAATTAATAAAAAATGTAATAAAAAAATACAAAAATTTTATGCGCGCTTTGAGGGTGCGGCGGCTCGCTGTTTTTGCCGCCGCAACTGCGCCTCTATCCGCTCCTTGGCCGCATTTAATTTTTTAACTTTATTCTCTTGAATTTTTCTTTTTATTATTTCGTTCGCGTCAGCCAATTGCCTTGCCAATTGGCTGGCGCGAATACTGATATTGTACGCCATAATTTGAATGTTTAACAAGGCACGTTGGTGCTCCGTCAGTAGTGGCGCATGTACCGGCGGCGGCGGCGCGCAGACATGCTCAGCCGGCCATGGCGCCGGGACATGCTCGGATGGCAATGGAACCGGGACATGCTCGGCCGGCAATGGAACCGGAACATGTTCCAGCGGCGGCGGCACGCAAACATGCTCGGTCGGGCATTGCACCGGAACATGTTCCGGCGGTGGCGGCGCACAAACATGCCCGGTCTGCCATGTCGTCGGAACGGGCTCGGCCGGGCACAGCACTGGAACATTTTCCGATTTCAGCGGCATCAGAACACCTTCGGTTGGCGGCGGCGGCCAAACATCTTCCGCTGGCCACGGCGGCAGTACCGGCGAGATGGCAGCCATAAGCGTTTGCGTTATCTGTAACAAGAAAATTCCCAATATTACGAAAAAAAGTTATGAATTTAAAAAAAACGTCTTTCTGTTTTTCAACCATTTTCAAACGCTCAGAACTTTTTCAAAAATTGCACAATCGAGACGTTTGTTAATCAAATTTTAATTTTTTTCGAGAAAAATCTTCATTTCTTAGAAACTCCATTTTTGATTTTTAATTTTATTTTTAAACTTTGATGTATACCGGGTTTTATATCGCAAGATTCATAGTGACCAAAAAATTGATATTTTTCTCAGAAGAAGTGAAGCAATTTTTGTTTCAATCAGAGAATAAATAAAAAAAGATATCTGCTCACTACGAACCTTGCGGTATTAATCTCAAAACAAATCAAAATTTACAAAAATAACAAATCATAAATAAAATATCGGGTTTTTCGGAAAAGTAATATTTTTCTCAACTAAGATTTTTCTCACGAGAAATGACAAATTTCATAGAGTATGACTTGAAAATTGAAGTTATACTAAAAAAAAAAATTTTTTTTTACGTTTTTCTGAACGTCGCGTGAAAATACGAAAAATTTGAAAAAAAATCGTCTCGATTAGTCAATTTTTGCAAAAGTTATGAGCGTTTGAAGATTTTTCGGGTTATATGACGGTATATTTTTGTCAATATAAATTATGACTGACCTTGCTGGGACTGGGCGGTGGCGCTACGAATACCGCTGGACTCGGTGGTGGTGCCGAGCGTATTGCTGTCGCGGTTGGTTGCTGTAAAGAATATTTACGTTATAAGAATTATGAAGATTCCATTCGACTTAACATTTTAAAATCGCATGGAAATTTTAATTCAAGTAAATCCAGTAAATTGTAAAAAAATCGTACATGAATATTTACGAATTCAAATTTTTTTCAGCAAAATGCTTAAAGACGTGTCGACTGATTTTATGAATATAAGTTGTGAACAAATTTTCATACCATTCTAAAATGTCAATTTTTTTTTTCACAAAATCTGTACTTTGGAAAAGAATCACTCCAGAATAAAAATAATCAAACTCACCTTCCTGGGAGATACCACCGTAGTCCAGGGCTCTGCCCATGACGGGCCGGGCGGTGGCGTTATCACGCGTGCTCGTAGCGCCGGTGATGCCGGTACCGCCGGTGGTGCCGGTAGCGCCGGTGGTAGCGGTAGCGGGTCGGTCGAAAATTTTTTATTTCTTGACATCTGTAAAAAAAAATCACGATATTACAATTATTTCAACAAGACTTTAATTTGATGTTATATTTTCCATTAATATATATAAACAAACACTTACCGTCACCGTGCTACTCTCCTTCGACTTCGACGCGATGTTACGTTTGCCTGTAAAAAAAGTAAAGAAACATTTATTGATATAATATTAAATCGTGTTTGGATTCAACCTACGCATGCTGGTATTTATTTAGCATTGCTATAGGAGTGGTTCTTTTACAAACCGTACACCAATCTGAACTTGACATTTCAGAATCGTATACAAGTTGGTTTACAACTTATATTCATAAAATTAGTTTCCACGTCTTTAAGGGGGTTCAACATATCACATCATCAAAAAATGCATTTTTTTCTGAAAGTATATATCTTTCTCCATATGTGGTTCAAATTTCGTAAAATTCTGCGCAATGGAAATATGTTAAATAATTTTTTGAAGATAGCGCTTGAAACCATTTCAAGGGATTTCACAAAAATTCAGAAATTTTCCGAACTTACTGTTCTACAGAAAAAAATATGAATGCATATATAAATATATATGTGCACATATTTGTGTACAAATGAATGAACATAATTTATAATAAACAAATAAATACCCATTTACACTGGATAAACAATTTATTAATTGTAACTAAAAAAACATTATTGAATATTGAACATTTTCGACGTTTTTTTCCGCTTTATTCAGCCTGTATTGATAATTCTATATAGGGTTTTAGAGGATATTCGACTTATTATTAGAAAAATTTTGGGATCAATTGAAAGCCGAACAGCATTGGTTCGAAAAATGCCTATGTACCTTCTCTCAGGAACCGTACGTCCGATTTTAACCATTTTCGTTGTGTGCGTATATTAAAGTGTTATAAACATTGTGTCGAGCCTTTTTTTCGATATTTTGTTTCAGAATTTGTTAACAAAGTTTTGAACTTTAGCTAAAATTTTAGACCGTTTTTTTACATCAAAATACATTTTTCTCGGGTCTGAATAGTTTTTTCAAAAAAATGGCTCGACACATCCTTCGTTTGGATGTACTGATTACGCAAAAAAATATCGATACGATGAGTAGATTTCCAGAAAAGGTACATTGCAGCTGAAAGATCATAACTTTTCAGGAAACATGATTTTCTGAAAAAGTTTGAATTTCTAATGAATTCTAAGGTGTTCGTTGCATCGATCGATAAATCATTTACATATATATTTACATGTGTGTTATAATTATTTGACCCCTTTGAGGCGGTTGATATTGATAAGTGCATGTAGTTTACACCAAACAATCAAAAAAGACTTGTACTTTGAGAAAAAAAAATTTTTAAATGCATTTTTTTACTTTAAAATATACCGAACCCCCTTAATGAACGTAAAAAGATTCCACACTGTTTACATGGTCTAACAATCGATAGTTACTTCGATCGTTGCAACAAACGCCCCGAAATTCACACTTTTTCAGAAAATCGTGTCTTCTGAAAAGTTATATTTTTTCACCTTCAATGTATCTTTTCTCGACATCTACCCATCGTATCGGCATATTTTTTTTTGACATAATCAGTACATCCAAACGAAGGATGCATCGAGCCATTATTTTAAAAAACGATTCAGACCCGACAAAAATGTATTTGAAGGTCAAAAAACGCGGTAAAAAATTGTAACAAAATTTCAAAACGATGTCAAAAAATTCTGAAACAACATATCGAAAAAATGGCTCGACACAATGTTTGTAACACTTTAATACACACGCACAACGAAAATGTCAAAATTGATCGTACGGTTTATGAGAAAAGATACATTGAAAATAGGCATTTTTTCGAACAATATTTTTCAACTTTCAACTGCACCCAAAACTTTTCTACTTCGAATATCCTAAAAACCCCTAAACAGAATTATAAATAAAGTCTTTCTGAACAAAACTAAAAAAATCATCAAAAAATGTTGAATAGTTTTAAAAAAATCTCAAATAGAGCCAAGAAGATTGGATCGGGGCGTCCGCAAACGGCGTACCCCCTTCAAAAACACGTGTAATCTAATTTTATGAATGGAAGTTGTAAACAAATTTGTATACGATTTAAAAATGTCAAATTTTGTTTCACGACATGTGTACGATATGTAAAAGAATCACCTCACCTATAGTGATGAATTAGAAAATGATATAAAACACTTACTTTTTGCCTTTCCAACCATATTTAGAGAAGATCGCACACTGATGATTGTTCTTCGACACTTTTTCTATAACTGATGAGAAAAATGATGGGACAGTACACCGCAAAATGCACGGTTGCCGATGTTTCGGCACACGGGCAAAGGAGGGGATAAAGAACAAAAACCTAGTTATCAAGCTGTATAGCTATAACGGAAGGGGTGCAAGGGATTCTCGAAAAAATCTAGGTGCACGAAATAAGTCTTATATGGCGCATAATCCTTTACAGGTGTCTGAGGGTCCCTTATACACACGCATTATTTCTTTAGAGACATTTCGTGTGCGTTACCCATACACCCACACACACACACACATAAATACACACACACACACACACACACACACACACACACACATATATATATATATATATATATACAGTGCGTCCTTCCATCGATTCTCTCACAATCAGAGAGAGATGAAGAGAAAATACCAGCCGATCCGTGAACTGACCCAATGAGACGGTACGCCACGAAAAGCGTGGTTGTCAATGTTCCGGCAGACGGGTGAAGAAGGGGAAGAAGATAATAGAAAGACAAAAAAGAGTGTGACGAAGAAAGAAAACATCAGTTCACCACGCTTCATCGCACTAGGGATGTAAGCCGTAGCCCGTTTAAATCGCGGGGTGATTAATATTTTACTGGAGCAACGAAAATAAAATTTTATTGCTAGCAATATATTTTTGTCTTTGGAATGTGTCATATCTATGTCACTTTATAACGTCGTCTCAAATGGCGGGATACGAGCGAGGTTCGTCATAAAAAATATCGGTCCGCTAAAATCCGTGAAAAGAATATCAGTTCGTAAGAATTGTTTATTGAAAAATCTCTTCAAGAATTGGTCCTTGTATTTTGCATATTTCTTTAAAGACATATATATGGCCGAAGCATCGGGGTCGGTTCACGGGACTCGTCGATTTTTCTTTCTCAGGCTCTCAGGCTCTCAGAGGCGCCTTCGCTAATCCTTTGGAGACGCCGGTGCTCGGGATTTTCCCGACTGGCGGCGGTGGCGGAGAGCGCGAGCGCATCGCGCGCGTTTCACAAAGCTCGGGCCATCCACGGGGCCCGAAATATATGGCGAGACAATTGATTTATTTACCCCAATTTTTAATGATCTTGCCATATAACCAAATTTGACCGGCTCTCGGCATTGCTTCTGTTTACCCCTTGACCCGCTCTGCAGAGAGCGGCAAGACGGAGAGAATTATAGTTACTAAAAACTGTTCTTATTGTTAGTTAATAAAAACTGCCTTACTAAAGAGCAAGATCACAGCGACGTCGCTGTTCTCCTCTGTCTGCTACAATGGACGGGGCGAATTTTAGTTGATAGGAATTGTTGATTAATAAATGTGTTAATTTTAATTTATAAGAATTATTAATTAACACTCATGTTAATTGATAACTACCTTGCTAAAGAGCGAGGTCATGCCTGTCGATATCCTCCGTTTAGTTCACTGAAACGGACGGAGAGAGTATCAGCTTATAAGAGCTGATTATCATATAATATTATTTCAAGAAATACATTTTTGTACAATATATATTCCTTTACAGATGACTGGGTAATATACACTGCTATATATACACCGGCTATATATATATATAGCCGGAGCATTGTGATCGGCTCTCGGTACGCCTTGTCTCTACTCTTTACCTGTCTCTACGGGGAGCCGAAGAGGGGGGCGGGAGGGGGGGGGGGGCACGCGTAGCCGTATATTGTGCACGAACACAGGGCCCGGGTCGTCCACGCTGCCCGAAGTATATCGCGACATGCGAACTAATTTTTATTGATATTTTATTTTCAGCATATGTAACGCGATCCGAGAAAAGGGACCTACATGGCACAAAATCCATTTTTGGATTATGCGATGTGCTATAAGTTTTGGAACTGATCTTTCATGTGGTGCTATCAGAAATTTTGTATATACATAATTTTACAACATATGAATTATTTAAAACTGTATCACTCGAACGTGAGTATTGGTTTCGATTTCTTGTCTGCCTTGAAAAATTCCTATTTTGCTTCATAGGTCCCTTTTCTCGGGTCACGTTACATATATTTGTATAATTAGTGTAAGCCGAATCGTATAATATGTTAATTAATAAACTCGCTCTGGTAAAGAGCGAATCAGCGATGGTTATCGCTGTTCTCTTCCGTCCGCTAAAACGGACGAAGAGAATTACAGTATCTAAAAACTGTCCTTAGATAATAAAAACTACCTTGCCGAAGAGCGAGGACACAGAGACGTATGTCACTGCCCTCCTCCGTTCGCTAAAACGGATGGGGAGAGTATCAGTTTATAATAACTGGTTCTCATATAATACGATGACAAGAAATAAACTTCTGTATAATATATATTTCTTTACAGGTTACTGGGTGTATATTACCCAGCGCACATATATGCGCGACCCGAAGAATATGACGACTTGCCATAAACTAATTGTTACTGATATTTTCGTTTCAGCATATCTTTGTATAATTAGTAAAAGCTAAATTATAAAATACGTTAGTTAATAGAGTCGCTCTGCCGAAGAGCGGGATGCCAACGACGTTTGTCGCTGTTCGCCTCCGTTCACTCGAATGGACGGAGAACATTTTTATTGTTTACAAATGTTTATTGATAAATTCGTTAATTAACGAAAATTGCTCTTTCGAAGAGCGAGAAGCCAACGACGTGTGTCGTTTATTATCCCCGTCCGCTCAAATGGACGGAGAGAATTTTTATTGTTCAATTAACAAAAATATGTTAATTAATAAAAGTCACTTTGTGAGACAGAGCGATGTCGATGTTTGGCATTATTCCCCTCCGTTTGCTAAAATCGACGGAGAAACGTGTTGAACACTTTCGGCCTGTGACGTATTAGCGACGCGTTGTAACACGTCGACAACAAGGAGCGTCAAAAATGTAAACATTGGGCGCTCACGAGCCTCACGATGCCATTGTATTGCGCTCCAAGGTGATGCTCGCGGGGCGCTATATATATATATATATATAGTTTGCCAACGTGCTCGAGGGTCGCTTCATTTCAGTCGAGGTTAGTCGCTCAACGCTGCTGGCACGTGCGGGCCTATACGCATGTCCGATCGCGACGGCAATTTACTTTTACGCGAATTCGTTAATTCGTTTATCATATTTGTGCATATAGTGAAAATGTTGGATATCAGTGATAGTGCAGTGAGGATATCAGTGATAGTGCAGTGAGGATATCAGTGATAATGCAGTGGTGATATCAGAGATTATTCAGAAAATATCAGTGAGTGCCTATATGTGAAAAAGGTGAAAAAGTAAAACACTTAAAAAAATTACATGTGGCATCCGGCCATACGAAACCAGAGTCTGCAGTTTACTTTTTATTTTTTCCAATTTGCATTCATCGCCATTCTGCTTTCATCTACCGTTTTGATCTCAACTATACCTTACAACAAAATTAAGAGATAATTTTTTTGTACCCAATAAAATACAAACTTTTGACCAGCATTTGTCGTACGGAGATTTAAAAGAATGCCCGTACGAGAAAGAAAAGCAAAGTTGTACATGTTACAAAGTATTCGTTTATTAGGTATAAAAAAATTATCCCTTATTTTTGTGAAAACTATAATTGAGGAGACAAAAACGGCGAGCAGAATGGCGGCGAATGAGAATTATTTCGTGAGAATAAAAAGTAAATTGAGTGAACGCGTGTGAAAATAAAATAATGGAAGGAAAAAATAAAAGAAATCGAGCGAGTGCCGTCTTCAATTCTTGGATCCTAGCTCGCGAAAAGCGCGGTTGCCGGTGTTCTGGTCGACGGCGGAGGAAGGCAATGGAAAGCATGAGCGAGCAAGAGAAGGACGGCTGGATAACAGAAGCGACGTTGTACCGTGCTTTTTCGCGCTCGGGGTACAACCGATCCCGTTTCAATGCAGTTTGGAAACTGAGGTACGTAATAATTTTTTCGAGCGAGTCCATTTCAGATTTATATTTAGTAATAGTTTAATTTAAAGTTGTAAATTTGGAAAAATTTCTTTTAATTAACCATTTTTAAACGCCGGTAACTTTCAAAAAAATTAATTAATGGGGACCATTTTTTCTTCAAATTTTTCATTTTTGAACGTGTTTTGTCAGAAAAAAATATACATTCATGACATAATCTATGAAATTTTTTACTTTTTTAGTGAAAAATCGCAAAATCGCTTAAAAACCAATTTTCGATTTTTGTGTTTCCATTTTTGTTTAACTTAGATTTATTCTGAGTTCAATGCCGCAACATTCATAGTCGGCAGATGTTTTTTTTTTATTAAAAAAAAAACGTTTTCACTGGCAGTCTTTTCTTTTCCCTTCATACCCCCCCCCCCTTCCTTTCGAGACGTCGGTACTCGGGATTTTCTCGATTGCTAGCGATGGGGGACAACGTGATTCAATTTCTTACCGAATTTGAATCGGTCTTGCTGCAAAATTCAACTAAAATTGTATTTGCATGAGTAGAATAAGGTTAGTTTTTCAATATACTATAATAGTTAATAAACTCCCTGCTAAAGAGCAAGGTCACAGCGACCGCGTCCGCTATAATGGACGGGGAGAATTTTAGTAGATAAGAACTGTTAGTTGATAAATATGGTGATTTTAGTTTAGTTCGTAAGAATTATTAATTAACACGCATGTTAATTAATAATTGCCTCGCTGAATAGCGAAGTCACAGCGACGTCTGTCGCTGTCCTCCTTCGTTCGCTACAACGAACGAAGAGAGTATCAGTTTATAAGAACTGATTATCATATAATATGATTGCAAGAAATACATCTTTGCATAATATACATATTTTTCTTTGCAGATCACTTAATTAACAAATTCATTAATTAATGAACGCAGCCCTACAGAAGGGCGAGTGCCAGTGACGCCTGTCGCTGTTCTTCGTCCGGTAAAACGGACGGAGAGAGTATCAGTTTATAATAACTGATCACCATATACATAATATGTTGGCAAGAAATACTTCTTATAATCTTTTTATAATATAGAAATATTTCTTTAGAGATATCTGGGTGGATGTTAACCCAGAGGCATATATACATATATGCGTAGCCAAAGCCTTGCATTCGGCTCTCGGCACTGCTTGTAGGTACTTACCCGTCGCCCCTCTCTACGGAGAGTGGCGGCGGGGGAAATACGAGATACGCGACCCAAAATATATGGGCCATATACTAATTTGTGCGAATATTTTATTTTCAGAATTCGTTTAGAATTTGTTCGCCTCCGTCCGCTCAAATGGACGGAGAGAATTTTAGTTGGCTAGAATTGTTAATTTATAAATATCTTAATGTTAGTTTGTAAGAATTATTAATTAATGCACGTATTAATTAATAACTACCTTGCTGAAGAGCGAGGTCACAGCGACGTCTGTCGCTGTCCTCCTCCGTCCGCTAAAACGGACGGAGAGAGTATCAGTTTATAAGAACTGATTAGCATATAATATGATTGCATGAAATATATTGTTGCATAATATAGTATATTTCTTTTCAGATTACTCAATTAACAAATGCCTTTATTAATAAAGGACGCCCTACTAAGGGGCGAGTGTCAGTGACATCTGTCGCTGTTCTTCTACGTCCGCTAAAACGGACGGAGAGGATTACAGTTTCTAAAAACTGTTCTTAGTTAATAAAAACTACCTTGCTGAAGAGCGAGGTCACAGCGACGTCTGTCGCTGTCCTCCTCCGTCCGCTAAAACGGACGGAGAGAGTATCAGTTTATAAGAACTGATTAGCATATAATATGATTGCATGAAATATATTGTTGCATAATATAGTATATTTCTTTTCAGATTACTCAATTAACAAATGCCTTTATTAATAAAGGACGCCCTACTAAGGGGCGAGTGTCAGTGACATCTGTCGCTGTTCTTCTACGTCCGCTAAAACGGACGGAGAGGATTACAGTTTCTAAAAACTGTTCTTAGTTAATAAAAACTACCTTGCTGAAGAGCGAGGTCACAGCGACGTCTGTCGCTGTCCTCCTCCGCTAAAACGGACGCTAAAACGGACGGAGAGAGTATCAGTTTATAAGAACTGATTAGCATATAATATGATTGCATGAAATATATTGTTGCATAATATAGTATATTTCTTTTCAGAGTACTCAATTAACAAATGCCTTTATTAATAAAGGACGCCCTACTAAGGGGCGAGTGTCAGTGACATCTGTCGCTGTTCTTCTACGTCCGCTAAAACGGACGGAGAGGATTACAGTTTCTAAAAACTGTTCTTAGTTAATAAAAACTACCTTGCTGAAGAGCGAGGTCACAGCGACGTCTGTCGCTGTCCTCCTCCGTCCGCTAAAACAGACGGAGAGAGTATCAGTTTATAAGAACTGATTAGCATATAATATGATTGCATGAAATATATTGTTGCATAATATAGTATATTTCTTTTCAGATTACTGCGTATATATTACTCAGATGTGTATATATATTATTCGTTGTATTATATGTATATATATATGCATGGCCGGAGCATTGGGGTCGGCTCCCGGGACTGCTCGTGTTCCCCCTCCACCGCCCCTCTGTAGCGCTTGCTCTGTGCTTTGCGAAGCTGACGTGCTCGGGATTTTACTACGTGTCGCTACGGACCAAAATTATTATAAGACGTTATGTCGTTGAAAATTTTTTTAACGCAAATTTTGCAGAATGTACTGTATAAAAAAAGGTGACCAAACTATGTTTTCCATCTCTAATTTGTTAAATACAAATTATAAAAAACCCCTTAAAAAATTGTAAAGTCATAAAAAAAATTGTTTTATATATTTTCTACATTGAAAAAAGGACGGTATGTCAATGAATAATTTATTCACTAACGTACCGTCAACATTATTATTATTGTTAAATATCAATTGTATATTGTAGAATAAATTCACTTTTTAATAATTTTGATGTGTGGCGACACTTACGATTAGATAAAATTCCGAGCGTTTCAAGCTTTTGCGATGGACGGAGCACGCGCTTGAGAGGGGTGCGTCGGAGGAGGATCTTGGGCATATCGTGCGCGCGGCACGAGCTTTGGGTCGCCCGCACGATCCGAAAGATATGGTGACTTGCCGTAAACGAATTGCTACTAATATTTTATTTTCAGCATATATTTTTGTGATCATTATAAGTTTATTAATAAAATATGTTATTTAATAAACTCGCTCTGGTAAAGAGCGAATCAGCGACGCCTGTCGCTGTTCTCTTCCGCCCGCTAAAACGGACGGAGAGAATTACAGTTTCTAAAAACTGTTCTTAGTTAATAAAAACTACCTTGCTGAAGAGCGAGGTCACAGCGACGTCTGTCGCTGTCCTCCTCCGTCCGCTAAAACGGACGGAGAGAGTATCAGTTTATAAGAACTGATTAGCATATAATATGATTGCAAGAAATACATCTTTGCATAATATATATATTTTTCTTTGCAGATCACTTAATTAACAAATTCATTAATTAATGAACGCAGCCCTACAGAAGGGCGAGTGCCAGTGACGCCTGTCGCTGTTCTTCGTCCGGTAAAACGGACGGAGAGAGTGTCAGTTTATAAGAACTGATTATCATATACCTAATATGATTGCAAGAAATACATTTTTGCATAATCTATATATTTCTTTACAGATTACTCAATTAACAAATGCCTTTATTAATAAAGGACGCCCTACTAAGGGGCGAGTGTCAGTGACATCTGTCGCTGTTCTCCGTCCGCTAAAACGGACGGAGAAAATATCAGTTTATAATTACTGATCATCATATAATATGATGGCAAGGAATACATTTTTGTATGATATATATTTCTTTACAGATGCATAGCCGAAGCCTTACGATGGGCTCTCGGCACCGTTTGTATTTATCCTGCGCCCCTCTCTGCTGTGATCGGCAGTGGGGGAACATGGATAGCCGCATACTGTGTGCGCGGTACGAGCTGTGGGTCGCCCGCGCGACCCGAAGGATATGGCGACTTGCCATAAACTAAATCTCACTGATATTTTATTTTCACCATATAATTGCATGATTATTATAAGTTTAATTATAAAATATCTCAGAAACTCGCTCTGATAAAAAGCGAGATGACAGCGACGTCCGTCGCTGTTCTCTTTCGTCCGCTAAAACAGACGGAGAGAATTACAGTTTCTAAAAGCTGTTCTTAGTTAATAAAAACTGCCCTGCCAAAGGGCGAGGTCACAGCGACTTCGGTCGCCGTTGTCCTCCGTCCGCTACGATGGACGGAGAGAATTTTAGTTGAGTAAAACTGTTAATTTATTAATATGGTATTTTTAGTTCGTAAGAATTATTAATTAACACGCATGTTAATTAATAACTACCTAGCTGAAGAGCGAGGTCACAGCGACGCCTGTCGCTGTCCTCCTCCGTCCGCTAAAACGGACGGAGAGAGTGTCAGTTTATAAGAACTGGATTATCATATACCTAATATGATTGCAAGAAATACATTTTTGCATAATCTATATATTTCTTTACAGATTACTCAATTAACAAATGCCTTTATTAATAAAGGACGCCCTACTAAGGGGCGAGTGTCAGTGACATCTGTCGCTGTTCTCCTCCGTCCGCTAAAACGGACGGAGAAAATATCAGTTTATAATTACTGATCATCATAAAATATGATGGCAAGGAATACATTTTTGTGTAATATATATTTCTTTACAGATGACTGGGTGTATAGTACCCATGCACATATATATGTATATATACGTAGCCGAAACCTTGCGATCGGTTCTCGGCACTGCTTGTGTTTACCCGTTGCTCCTCTCTACGGAGAGCGGTGGCGGGGGAAATGCGAGTTGGTGGTGTATTGTTCGCGCGGCACGATGCGCCCGGGTCGTCCACGCGACCCAAAATATATGGCATCTTGCCATATACTAATTTTTACGAATATTTTATTTTCAGAATTTGTTCGCCTCCGCCCGCTCGGATGGACGGAGAAAATTTAATTGTTTAAAAATTATGAATTAACAAATATGTTAATTAATAAACTCGTTCTGTTCAAGAACGAGATGCCAGCGATGTCCATCGCTGTGAGTCCGTCCGCAAAATGGACGGAGATAATATTAATTATTAAGAATTTTTAATTAACAAATAGGTTAATTAATAAACTCGCTCTGTTGAAGACCGAGTTGCCAACGACGTTTGTCGTTTGTAATGTTCGCCCGCTCAAATGGACGAAAACAATTTTTATTGTTTAAAAATTTGTATTAACAAATTTGTTAACACTCGCTCTATGGAAGAGCGAGATGAGAACGACGTTCGTCGTTCATCATCTCCGTCCGCTCGAATGGACGGAGAAAATTTAATTGTTTAAAAATTATGAATTAACAAATATGTTAATTAATAAACTCGTTCTGTTCAAGAACGAGATGCCAGCGATGTCCATCGCTGTGAGTCCGTCCGCAAAAGGACGGAGATAATATTAATTATTAAGAATTTTTAATTAACAAATAGGTTAATTAATAAACTCGCTCTGTTGAAGACCGAGTTGCCAACGACGTTTGTCGTTTGTAATGTTCGCCCGCTCAAAAGGACGAAAACAATGTTTATTGTTTAAAAATTTGTATTAACAAATTTGTTAACACTCGCTCTATGGAAGAGCGAGATGAGAACGACGTTCGTCGTTCATCATCTCCGTCCGCTCGAATGGACGGAGAAAATTTAATTGTTTAAAAATTATGAATTAACAAATATGTTAATTAATAAACTCGTTCTGTTCAAGAACGAGATGCCAGCGATGTCCATCGCTGTGAGTCCGTCCGCAAAAGGACGGAGATAATATTAATTATTAAGAATTTTTAATTAACAAATAGGTTAATTAATAAACTCGCTCTGTTGAAGACCGAGTTGCCAACGACGTTTGTCGTTTGTAATGTTCGCCCGCTCAAAAGGACGAAAACAATGTTTATTGTTTAAAAATTTGTATTAACAAATTTGTTAACACTCGCTCTATGGAAGAGCGAGATGAGAACGACGTTCGTCGTTCATCATCTCCGTCCGCTCGAATGGACGGAGAAAATTTAATTGTTTAAAAATTATGAATTAACAAATATGTTAATTAATAAACTCGTTCTGTTCAAGAACGAGATGCCAGCGATGTCCATCGCTGTGAGTCCGTCCGCAAAATGGACGGAGATAATATTAATTATTAAGAATTTTTAATTAACAAATAGGTTAATTAATAAACTCGCTCTGTTGAAGACCGAGTTGCCAACGACGTTTGTCGTTTGTAATGTTCGCCCGCTCAAAAGGACGAAAACAATGTTTATTGTTTAAAAATTTGTATTAACAAATTTGTTAACACTCGCTCTATGGAAGAGCGAGATGAGAACGACGTTCGTCGTTCATCATCTCCGTCCGCTCGAATGGACGGAGAAAATTTAATTGTTTAAAAATTATGAATTAACAAATATGTTAATTAATAAACTCGTTCTGTTCAAGAACGAGATGCCAGCGATGTCCATCGCTGTGAGTCCGTCCGCAAAATGGACGGAGATAATATTAATTATTAAGAATTTTTAATTAACAAATAGGTTAATTAATAAACTCGCTCTGTTGAAGACCGAGTTGCCAACGACGTTTGTCGTTTGTAATGTTCGCCCGCTCAAATGGACGAAAACAATTTTTATTGTTTAAAAATTTGTATTAACAAATTTGTTAACACTCGCTCTATGGAAGAGCGAGATGAGAACGACGTTCGTCGTTCATCATCTCCGTCCGCTCGAATGGACGGAGAAAATTTAATTGTTTAAAAATTATGAATTAACAAATATGTTAATTAATAAACTCGTTCTGTTCAAGAACGAGATGCCAGCGATGTCCATCGCTGTGAGTCCGTCCGCAAAAGGACGGAGATAATATTAATTATTAAGAATTTTTAATTAACAAATAGGTTAATTAATAAACTCGCTCTGTTGAAGACCGAGTTGCCAACGACGTTTGTCGTTTGTAATGTTCGCCCGCTCAAAAGGACGAAAACAATGTTTATTGTTTAAAAATTTGTATTAACAAATTTGTTAACACTCGCTCTATGGAAGAGCGAGATGAGAACGACGTTCGTCGTTCATCATCTCCGTCCGCTCGAATGGACGGAGAAAATTTAATTGTTTAAAAATTATGAATTAACAAATATGTTAATTAATAAACTCGTTCTGTTCAAGAACGAGATGCCAGCGATGTCCATCGCTGTGAGTCCGTCCGCAAAATGGACGGAGATAATATTAATTATTAAGAATTTTTAATTAACAAATAGGTTAATTAATAAACTCGCTCTGTTGAAGACCGAGTTGCCAACGACGTTTGTCGTTTGTAATATTCGCCCGCTCAAAAGGACGAAAACAATTTTTATTGTTTAAAAATTTGTATTAACAAATTTGTTACCACTCGCTCTATGGAAGAGCGAGATGGGAACGACGTACGTCGTTCATCATCTCCGTCCGCTCGAATGGACGGAGAACATTTTTATTGTTTGAAAATTTTTATTAACAAATTTGTTAATTAATGAAGTCTCTCTGCCAAAGTGCGAGATGTCAACGACGTTTGTCGTTTATTATCCCCGTTCGCAAAAATGAACGGAGATAATTTTAATTGATAAGACTTTACGTATAATAAAACCGCTCTGCTAAAGAGCGAGATACCAACGGCGTTGGCCGTTGTTCACCTCCGTCTACTACAATGGACGGAGATGTTATTAATTAACATATTCAGAATTATTATAATTCTGTTGTTTATTGCTGTTATTGCAGCAAAACCAAACTTGAATGTTTGGCATGCTCGGCTTCATATTGTAGCGAGAAATAAAGTCTCGCAGTGTACGTACACGAGTGTACGTTACACATACGTGGCCGAGCGTTAGTATTAGATTTTTGGACGGGGCGGATCACGGCGGGCCCTGCTACGACACCTCGGCCTTCGGCCCGCCTCGTTGTGCCGGGGCTTCGTAGCAGACGCGCGCCGTGACATCTAGCGGTAGTTCGCAGCGGCTCGTAGCCAAATGCTGCGAGCTCTGCACTACCGCTGGGAAGGCGAAGCCGTCGAAATTTCTCGGCGACTGACACTGCCTCTTAACGCATCCACATGTTTCATTCTATCGGCACTTCGATGTTCGATTTTGTAATAAAAATTCTCCACTTCCAATGACCACCGCGATATTTGTGGGTTAATATCTCTCTTATTAAGTGTCATAGTGACAGCATTACAGTCTGTAATTATTTTAAAATTAAGACCTTGTAAATAGATCCGAAATCTGCGCAAGGCATAGATTATTGCAAGCGTCTCCAACTCAAAACTGTTTTTCTTGCTTTCACTCTCGGACGTTCGTTTTGAGAAGTAAAATACCGGGTGAAATAATTTATCTTCCTTTCGTTGCAATAAAACTCGGTCTCGTCACACGGATTATAAATCGCCATGACAGGCTTACTCATGAGTTTAATTTTCAAGGTATTGAACGAATCAAGCTCTTCTCGTCCGAATTTGAACTTAGTGTCCTTTTTTAATAAGGCATATAACGGAGCTGCAATAATCGAAAACCCTTGCACAAATTTACGGAAATAGGAACACATACCAAGAAATTATTCCACTGCCCGAACATTCTGCGGGATTGGAAATCGAGAAATTGCTACTACCCCTTCGCTAGTTGGGCTAACACCCTTTGCCGATATATGATATCCCAAATAATTGACCTTTGTTTGCACGAAAGAGCACTTGTCAATGCGTAATTCGAGATTATTCTCGACGAGCAATTTGCATGTTTTCTTCAACACCTCCATGTGTTCCTCGATCGTTCGTGTAGCTATCAAGAAATCATCCATGTACGCGACAATTACCCCTTCTCCGATCAAGTCCGCCAATATCTCATTTACATATCTTTGAAATCTCGACGGAGCTGTTTTTAGTCCAGAAGGCATTCTAACGAACTCAAACTGACCGATCGGTGTAATAAACGAAGTAAATTTAATAGAGTCTTCAGCCATGGTTTGACCCATAGCACTAGCTGGATCCAGCCCACACCCCCCTACGCTGTTAGGTGTTATAGCATAGGAGGAGGTTTGACAGCGTGGGAGACCCTGCTGCTCGCACCATTCCATATAGATGTTAGCACATACATCTGGCCGCGCAGACCTGAGGCTCACCAGGTGCAGCTGAGACAGATAGGAATAGACCCTCTCTCCCGGTGTTAAGGGCGATGTTTGTATAGGGTTTTTGTATCGGATGTTCAACAAACTCCTGGCGAAATAGCCTGTCACTCCTCCTGGTTCATAACTCCTCCTGAGGAATTCCCCTCTGCTCCTAGATATATACGTCTTCAGCGGGTGCACTTCGTATCCCACCTTCCCATACGTATCTATGACCAGTCTAATTCCCTCCAAGTCATCCGATGAAAAGATATCGTCATCTCCCTGTGCATAGAAGTTCCCCACAAAGACGGGTCTCCCCAGTTTCTTTTCCGCTATTCTACGGATCACCCGAAAGCTACAGATGTTTAGTAGCGTATCCAGTATTGCCGTCCACCTCCACCCACTGGGAAGACCATTCCTCCATTCCCATCTCCGCTTACCCAGCCGTACCTCTGCCCCATGCTGAAACAAACTGGCATACAATGCATCCCATACTCTCCCGATGTCTCTTGACCTGGACCCATTGATGACGTTACGTTCTATTGATTTGAATATCCTGTGTATAGACGCCTTGCTCTGATGTTGGTCGAAACCTCTCTGATCTAAAGGAACCTTCCATAGGTTCGTGTTTCTAGCGGCGTTGATCAAGTCGTAATCTATTTTCTCGTTCCCGGATTCCCCCGCGAAAAGTGTTGACAATGGACTTCCGTGTAGCCCAACCTCCAATACCGACGACAGGTAATTCATCTTCCGATTTACCTGGTTACCCGTCTTCACTACCGGGCGGATCTTCCCGCCTTCACTTTTCTGCATGACGATCATCACCTCACGGGTAGGCATTGTCAACTCTTCCGCTATGTACTCATCCGTCTTAAGGACCCCGTCCACGGGCTTTGCTCTACTGGTAGTGATTCTCCTCCCTTCCACAGCCACCCTTATGGAATTCCCCGTACCTGACTTACCCTCCATCCACTTTCCCGTGTCAACCCACTCTTCAATCGTGGGTACATTATCTGGTCTTTTCCACTCCGTCTGGAAGAATGCATCTGCTTCTCTTATGGTCGAATTTGTTTTCATTACTAGTTCGATATCGAACTTTTTCAGCGCGTCGCGTCCTATCACCGCAGCGCTCTGCATCGTGCTATCGGGTACAACATAGAATTCTACGGACCGTGTTACATTATCGACCGTCAGATCAATTTCTACAATACCTTTCACCTCGAATCTCGTGTTGTTTATTCCGCTATATTTGTTCAACAATTCGCAAACCTTGTATCTGACAGATGAAGGAATCATAGACGTCTTCAGAAAACTTATTGGGCTCCCTGTATCACACAATGTCTCGAGAAAAACGGGCTCGGTCGTTCTTGATCGAAATCTGAATTCAGCAACCTTCCAAAATCCATCGGTGTGCGGTGTCTCGTCGACATTGTGGATTTCCGAAGTCTGTTCCCCTGCTGTCGGTAGCTTCGCTGGGCAGTTTTTTGAAAAATGTCCATGCTCCTTGCAACTGAAGCAGATTTTAGTCCTCAGCTTCTGTTTGCAATCGGCGACAACATGACCAGAAAGGTTGCAATTGTAACAACGCGTCCCTTGCCTTCTCGGCTCCATCTTACTCTGATTGCTTGTTACGAGCCTTGGCTCGTCCTTGCTATGTCTCGTTGGTGAACATTTTTTCTCGCGGTTAATAGATATCTTCTCGAATGCCTCGAGAAGGGTCTCTACGGTGTTAAACCGTTGCATACGAGCCTGATTGCGCATGCTTGGAACTGGTGTTCCCTCGATAAGATGTTCTACGATGTCCTCTTTGTCGATTGGAATTTTATTTGCAAGGATGACCTTGTCGTGCACATAGTCACTAAAAGTCTCGTCGGATCTCCGCACTTGAGTCTCAAACTGGCGTCGTCGGGTCACACGATCGACAGGAAGGTGAAACATTATTTTTAGTTCATTTAACAGCGTGTCCACATTCATCTCGATAAATTCCGGTCTTGAGTGAAACCATCGCTGCGCTTTGCCCTTGAGCTTCGACGCTATCAAAATTCTTGTAGAATTTTCGTCCAGATTATAAGTGGCTCCTAACAGTCGCACTTCCTTCTCCCAATTCTGGTACGCATAATTTTTGCCGTCCAACTCTGGAAGTAAATCGCGCACTTTCGTGACACTAAACTCCCCTCTCGGATGGTCACGTGGCTGGTCCTCTCGACTCGCATTTGCTGATGTTAATTCGTGCGATTGCTGTCTTAAAAAATCATTCTCTCTTCTAACCAGTTCTAGCTCTCGTGCAACGAGTGCAGATTCTCTGCGCATGAGTTCTAGCTCTCTTCGCAAAGCGTCTGACTCGGCTATTATCGAGATCGTAGGTTCATCCTGCGAATTACGTTGACACCTTGCGTCAATTTCATGAAACGAAGTTTCTATATTGTGCTCATCTGTAATTGTGTTCGATTGGTCCACCCAGGCACCACTCGGGTCAAATTCCCTCAACCAGGAAATCAGTTCCGCCTTTGACCCCGTCGTTTTTAAATTATTTTTCGCCAACAGTTCCTTCAAGGCTACGGCCTTAAATCTTTACGGGTCCATGATATACCACTCTCAGACTCGAGCATGTACGATGCTCGATCGAAACATAAATATCAATGATACCAACCTATATTATATTTATGTATGAACGAGTGTTTCTCAGCACAACACCTCGCGTATCTCCCTTCGACGGCTCGGAGACAACATAGGCCTTATATATGTTACGGGCAATTTGATAAGTCCGGGCACTATTAATAATGGCCGGTCTGTATTCATAATGCCCGACTCAATTGGGCAATGTGATTAAAACAGCATGATTAATCACTTTTCCCGGCCATTATGAATAATGCCCACCCTATCTTGGGCAAAGTAATAAAATAGGTGAACTGTAGTGTTTTTGTTTATTAAATGAAATTAAACTTACAAAATTTTCATGAAAAGTTAACAAAAAATAAACTATTGAACATAGTAGTTAAAAAATAAACAGTTAAACATGTAATAACATCATTAGTTACCTACTTTTATTTTGATAAAAATATTACTTAAGAACAATAGTTTAAAAATTAGTAAACTGAGAAAAATCAACAGAAATATCTAATAATTAAGGACTGTGCAAGAAACTTATTAAGTTTAGAATTATTTATTCTTGCAAGATGAGCTTTTGTGACATTTGGAATTGCAAATAATGTTTGATTTCTTGCATTTACAACGTTTTGAATTGCAGTCACCACTACAGTTACAATGCTTGTTACAGTTACAATGGTACAGTTACAATTTATCACATTGTCCGGCTACAAGTAGGGAATTATTCATACTGCCCGGTCCAAGTGATAAATTCAAGCTATCTCAAACACTGACTTATTACATGGACCACGGGCCATCGGGCATTATTAATAATGGCCGGTCAAAGTGATAAATTAATCACTTTGCCCATCGCTCTTGGACATTATTAATAATGGCCGGTCCTTATTAATAATGCCCAGTTAATCACGTTGCCCGTAACATATATACACATGCATGTGTATACCTATTGTTCTTCGCACACCACGACTCATCTGAATTCTCAGCAATACGACAATAATATGTATATATATATATTCCCAGTCTCTCTCGCGTCTGTTCGACGGGTCGACAATTAACGATCACGGTCAGTTTTTCACCTATATACCGACACACGCCATAATCGTTCTACGAAATTTTACTAAAATTCACGGCATTTGTGACGTTTCATCCGGTTTTCACTAAAACCACAGTAGTAAAGAGCATTCCCGAAGTGGTGTTTCAACAGATTACCAACTTCCTCGACGGTAGCAAGCGGCTCCCCGTCTTAACGCAAAGTTAATGTTTTACTAATTTCCACTACCTCATCGTCCGGAGTTTTTCTCTAATGTCTCTCATCGTAGTTTTACAGGGCATTCTTTCCACGAACGCAGGCCTGCCACACAACTACGACACGAACACTCCCGAGTTCTATATAAGTTCACGCGTGTGCAATATAGATTCCCTCTTTTTTTTCAGATCCCACTTCTGAAGACTGTAGGGGAAAACGTATGGGTAACAAGTTTAGATTTAGTTAAGTCTCTGATAAACCATCGTAGTACTTTATTTCGGAATCTCTCGGACACAATCGTACACGTGAGCTTACGGCTACATTTCTTCCAACTGCCATCTGACTTGTTCTTGTTTCTTATATGCTTGCGGTCATCGAATGTTCTGGAACGTTCGATGACTACGCCTTATAATTTCTTCGAGAACGTTCGAAGATCAGATATCTATAGATGCCCTTACATCGGTTTGGTGTAAGTCAACCTTGGTAATATTAGCGATGCTCTTATTACGTCCCGTGTTCTAGGGCGCAACGGGAACAAAGGGGGTGGCTTTCGTTTGACCGGGAATGTGCCCAGTAGGGAGAAAGCCCTCTCTGACACGCTTCAATTGGGACCGGAATGCCCGTAGGTAAGTGGAGCACGGGATCCGACCGGAGGTAAGTAATTTATTAGGGTTTCCGCGCGACCCTGTTACGGTCGGTCTGCGCGATGGATTTTAAGCCGGTGGTCGGTACAGAAGGTACCGTGTTGACCCTGGGGTCGGTAACGGGGAGTTACCCACTGCCGGTAAAGTAGAGTTATCCTCGGTCGGTATAACAGGGTGGTGTCGGTAAGTGTTGGTTCGTTGGTAACTTACCTTTAGGTGGTTAGCTCGCGTGGTGAGCAGAAGAGCGTAGCGGGTGATGTTCAGTCGAGGGTAATGACTGGGATGACTGGTCCTGCAGGTGCTGGAGAACCAGGTGGTGTCCTTGGCCTCGGAGGTGTCGTCGGCGTAGGTGGCGGCGACGCTGAAGGTGTTGGCGGACGAAACGGCTGCTGGTGCCGGAGCGTATGGAGGAGTTCCTTCGAAATTGAACTATGTGCCCAGCAGATCACGATGAGGTCGTTGCAACGGTATACGCGCACAGACACGGTAATGTCTTCCCGAATAATTGGAAGGGTACGGGCATTAATGAACGCTGCCCGGTTGATTGTTGAAAGCTCGTGGAACAATTCACGGTTTGCGCTAGGTACGTTGTGCCCGGCACTTATTTGAGATTTGCCCTGTTCGATGGCGATGGCTCGTCGAATGGAGCGCTTGATTCCTCCGCGGCGTCTACCCATTTATAGTGAAAAAGCCCGACTCGTTAATTCGGGTCTTCCTAGATGGATGGGTGACTCGCAACGTGCATGTGAAATGCACAATAAACGATATTTAGGAGGGATGCGCAACGTGCATGTGGAATGCACAATAAACGCGTGGTAAGATGGATATGTGTTATGGATAGGTAACCGTACTAACAACGTGCATGTGGAATGCACAATAAGCTAGGATTGGTCGGAACAGTGTGGATATGTGATTGGTCCAACGTGCACGTGGAATGCACAATAAAGATCCAAAGTATGAGTACAGGGAGGAAATCCCGATGTAACGAGTTTTAATTGATTGATGTATTTTACCTGTTCCCGTTTCCTTTTCGACTTTTAGGTTTTACACGGTGAAGGTAAGTGAATGGGTTTGAACACTTGTATTCCACTAAATATATATGTATTGTTACAGTTTAAGAAAGAATTACAGAGATTATTATTATATGAATCCGCATTCGGTACGGAACTAGCGCAATGTGGGTTCGAGACCGGGGATGTATGATGCACACGTCGAGGTGTGGTACAATGATCGCTTCGCGGTTCGCAACACTTTAACTGCGGCTTACTTCGTTCGCCGTGACTCGAAATTACACGTGATTCTATATAATTAATATTAGGAGTCCCGTTATAGGTTAACGTGGAGCTTTGTATAGTAATTTGTCGGAGTGACTGATTAACGCAAGACGGTATGATTATAACTGAGGAGCCGTTGCTCGTGCTCCAATTTATATTATGCACCTCGTGGTGGCGAAGAGGGGGAAGCCCTTTGTCTGAGATGATGAGTTCATCGATGACTCATCCAGCTCGCCTTTGAACTCTGTTTAGTCTAGCAACCCTTATCTGTGATACGGCACCTCCGGTACTCAGGTTACTCGGGGAACCGTTGAGGCGCGTCGTTTGTGCGAGCATTGGGGTCTCTGCACAAGCGAGGCGACTCTTTACATTTTTATATGGGATTTTTGTTATAACTCCCGTAATTTTGGTTTTACGAGGGTTTCTTTCAAGGACACCCTTTGTCGGTGATGATTTTCCCCAAAGACCCACGTAGTCGGTTTTTAGATTACTCGATTAGTTTGGGTGCAAACAGTGTTCAAAGCTGAGTCTCTATGGAATAACTTATATGTATATGTGTATAGATATATGAATTGACATATGTGAGTACCTTAGCATAGGTACATTGTAATATTTAAGTATAATGTAATACTAGGTATAATGCGGTTAAGCCATAGTATGTGTTCAGGTCGATTGTAGGTGTTGAGCCGGACCCAGGACGTAACACTCTATTGTTTATGGTCACGTACCGATCTATAAGTGGGCGCCATGTGTTATGCCTGGAATGAGTGAAAGAATTTATTTTTTGTGAATTTTACCAACAAATTTCGAATGCATACATGACATGAATGTTATTTTCATTTTGTCCATTATTCGGGTGAAACGTACCTCCAAATTTTCGACTTCTGCGAAATCGCTCCAACCATCGTCATCGTCGCTGGACCCATCGTGAACGACGTTGGTTGGAGCGACAAATTTCGCATTCATTATAAAAAATGGATTTCTCTTCTGAAAGAAAAATCGTGCATCGTTGGGCATTAAGAGACAGTGTAACTAGCAACGAGCTACTTGCACTTCGAAAACGGAATTCGTAAATTGTCCGGCACTGAGCAACCGATCGCCTTAAAATTTGGAGGGTACATAGAGAATTGTGGCATAAAGTCCATGACAGTCTTATTTTTCCAAAGCTTTGGAAAAATTTTTGCACGTCCAGTTACCACCGGAAAATTTGTTCCAAAATTTTGGAAAAATAAGACTGTCATGCACTTTATGCCACAATTCTCTATGTACCCTCCAAATTTTAAGGCGATCGGTTGCTCAGTGCCGGACAATTTACGGATCCCGTTTTCGAAGCGCAAGTAGCTCGTCGCCAATTACACTGCCTCTTAAATGTTGTTTTTAATTACGTATTGTATAATACACTATCGGCGGAAATTGTCTTGACAAAAGTTGAAAAGAGTGTCGGAAGGCTTTTTAACCTTCATTTTGGCTTTTTTTGTAAATCAAATTTTACGATTTTTTGACAATTAGCATCCAGTTTTGAAAACGACTGATTTCAATTTTTTTTGCCGGTGCTAATTGTAAAGAAAATTGGCAAATTTTTATTTTAAAAAAGCCAAAATGTAGGTTAAACCAGGTTTAGGCGTACGACCGGCGAAATGACACGGAAAACCCTTTCGACACTCTTCTGAATTTTTGTCCAGAAACTTTATTGCCGATAATGTATAATATCCCAACTTCACTCTTATTGCAGCAGTGGCGGTGACGAGGGCGGTTGCGGTGGTAGCGGCGGCGGCGGCGGCGGTGGCGGCGGATGCGGTGGTGGTGGTGACGGTTGCGGCTGTGCAGGTGGTGGCGGTGGTTTGTTTCTGTGAACATTTGATTTTTAAGAGTTATAAAACATGATTAATGCGATTCGGTTGTTGCAATAAACGTATATTATTAATAAAGAACGTTTACCTTCCGAATCGCTGTTGGTTGGAATATCGGCGCTAACTTGGAGTTTTTCAAGTTTCCATCTTTGGCCAGATCTCCGTCGATCCACATTATTTCTCCGGCCCTCGTGCTTTTGATAAATCTTCTTGAAGCCAACGGTCCTGGCGGCCGTGACTCGGCCCCGAAATTATCGACGACAGGAGAGATACGTCGCTCCCGTCGTAGATTTCGCACCATGCATATTGACGTTCGTTTGTTCGATAAGAATCGACTATAATGCACGGAAGGCATTTGATATTTTTTCGTACATATTCGATTATTGTTCGTTTTAACGTCGTGTTATGAATATCGGTATTCGAGAGACGCGCCGATGTAAACATTTTTCCAATTACCGATTGGGGCCTCAGGATTGCCGTTGTGGCGTTATTGGACGATATAATGTTTATCCAATGTAATTCATTTGTCCGTCGTTCGTTGATGTATTGGCATTTTAATACTTCTGCCCAGTTTGCCGGTGGTACGTCGGGTTTGCGGCACCCGCAATACGTCATGGCGTATTGTCCGATAATTTCGAACAATTTCACGTAATTTGGACATTTTGTAGTGGCGTTGCTTAATGTTTCATATAGAAATATTAATTGCGATCCCATTTTTGGAAATGGGAAGGAATTTAGTGCCATAATTTCGGTTGTTATGCGGGGAATTATGACCCTTTTGTTTATTGTTGCTTTTATTAGCTGGGTCGTTATGGCTTTGTCGACCGGGTCGGCAATCGCAACGCATTCTTCGATCGCGTACCGGTCGATCCGTGTTGGGTGCCACCCCTCAATATAAAACAATATAAATTGCTCGATCAAGTATAGTTTGGTAATATATAGCTTCGTCACGGGAGCTGGAATGACTTTAATTTCTTTCCGCAACATCGTCACCAGTTTGGAGAGCTGGGCGGCCCATTGCCTGTAATTCTGCAGGCAAACTATTGGGCCGTTGGGCCGTATCAGTGCCGCTTTAATTTTATTGTGTATATATTGGACGAGGCTCTACGACCGCGTTCGTTCGAAATTGCCGTCCCTGCCTCCAACCCATGTACGTGAAATCGACTTTTCGAAAAAATCGAAATAAGTACCTTGAATAAGAAATTCGATTCGGCATGGGAGCCGAGTCGCCGTGGTCAGTACGTAGCTCTCGTATTTTTCTAACTTTTGCATTGCAGCTTCGCCAAACGGTGCTTTCTAAAACGCGTCAGCGTTATTGTTTTCTTTTATTAGAATATCGTCGGCTCGTCGGCAGCACGCTATTGCGACGGCATAACACGCCGGTGAATCTATATTTTTCAGTATGTGGTGCTGTGGCACGTATGCCACTATGTTTTTTATTTCCGGGGCAATGGGGGTCGAGCGGCACCCCGATAAAGGCCCGTATTTGTCGTACAGAAAATATTCGCGGTACGATGTACGATGATCCACCGTCCCAATCTCTGCCGCCTTCTCCAAGTCGATCATCACTGCCGTATCCATATGGGGGGTGAATGTTACGGCGTAATGAACTTGTATAAACTCTATTTGAGATTTTTCGCCGATTAATTCATTTTTTATCAGATTCATTGTTGCTTGGATATTTCGGGATTTTAAACCGTGCGAACACCGATAAAAAATCCACCGCGCATTATCTCCATCGCTTCTTGATTGAATTGCCGTGAAGCGTCTGTTGAACAATTCCCAGTCTTCGGCATATCTATTGAGATCGACCGTCGTATTGCTGGTGTACGGCAGTTGTATGTGTCGACTCAATATATACGTGGAGCTCGTCGGGGGTAAAGATGTTATTGTCCGTTGTACAAATTCAGCGAAGAGCTGCTTTTCGCATATTATTTCGCGCGTCATACCGTCCTCCCCGATGTACGTCTTGGAAAATTTCCGTCCCGCCGATGTTAATGACAAGGCATAAATATTGCCATATGGCGCTTGTGCAAAAAGAAATTCTTTGGTCGTTGACGGTAATTTCAACGCCGTTAGAATTTTCTTATTTTTCGTCGGCACCATGTAATTGCCGATTTTTATTTTTGTCGGTCCGAATTTATTTCCGGAAAAAGCCCGTAATGACTTTCCGATTATCGCAAAAGAGTCGATGTCGGCGTGTATGCCCTCGACATCGGACTCTTTTGTGATTGGAATCACGGGGTCCATGCTCAAATTGAGTTGAGTTATTGTTGGATAGGCGAACATCTAAAAAATAAAAATTTCAAGATGAACCCCGTTGTCTCTGGTCGTGATTTGTGTGTGTGTGTGGGTGTGGGTGTGTGTGTGTGTGTGTGTGTGTGTGTGTTTTTTTTTTTTTTTTTTTTTTAATGGGCAGGTGGAAATCTTCAGAAAGACCCTAGGCAACTGTTACCTAGGAGTGTGGGATTTTTACCCACTAAAACCACCTCCCTTCGTCCCTTCCTTGTGTTTTCCCCGCGGAACCGCCGTCAGGCATTACTTCGCGGGGCAAGGGATCGGCTACGGCCGCGTCAATGTTTTAATCTGGCTCCTGTCTTTGCCGTTCGTCCGCTCGCAACTTCTTCAGGACCGCCGTTGCAAAGCCCTCAAACCTGCTCCATGGCTCTTCTGCCTTGAGCATTAGGTTCACGACATTATCTGGAGTGATCCGTTCGTTAAGGTGCTCCTGGAGCCGATCTCGCTCATTGTTAAAACGTGGGCACGTGAAGAATACATGCTCTGCGTTTTCGGCCACGTTGCAAGCCGGGCAGTCTCCATTGTCGTCTAGTTTAAAACGGTGGAGATATTTTCGAAAGCAGCCATGCCCCGTTAGGAACTGGGTGAGGTAAAAGCCTACCTCTCCATGGTCGCGGTTCACCCACGCCTCAATTGACGGGATCAACCGATGCGTTCATCTGCCTTTAGGCGACGCGTCCCAGCACTGCTGCCATTGCAGTAGCGACCCTGCCTTTTCCTCCTTGGTAATGTTCTCCTTGTCGAGTGGAGTCCGTCGACCTCGGGTGTAGATCCTGCTTCGCTCGTCCGCAAGAATTTCTAGTGGTGGCATGCCAGCCACTACACCTGCTGCCTCGTATGATATGGTGCGGTACCCGGCTGCTACTCTCAGCAGGGTTCCGCGGTATACCGACACCATTTCTCTCCGGTATGAGGCAATCTTAAGTGCCTCGTGCCAAATCGGCGCAGCGTACAGCAGTATCGATGTTATAACTGTTGCGAGCAATGTTCTCCTCGCCTGTTTGGGCCCCCCGATATTTGGCATAAGTCGCGCTAGTGCCGCGCCGACCTTTGCACCCTTAGCAGCCACGCTCTTAATATGCTGCTTGAAGCTGAGCCTTGCATCCAGCATCACTCCAAGATACCTGATATAGGGTTGCGTTATGATTTGGCAGTCGCCGACGTCCAGGGTGATGGTTTCCACCTTCTGTCGGCTCGTAAAGAGCACGGCCTCAGTTTTATGGTGCGCAAGCTCCAGACCCACCGACTGCATCCACTTTTCCACGGTGTCATATGTCTCTCCGAAGATGCAGCTAACCTGTTCAAGGGTCTTAGCCGTAATGACAAGCCCTGCGTCGTCAGCAAACGCCACCATCTCTGCACCCGGCGGTAGCTGGGTCTTCAGCAACGCGTCATACATCAGGTTCCACAGCAGTGGCCCTAGGACCGAGCCTTGTGGAACTCCTCCAGAGACTTCATAATACTCAGGACCATTCTCGGTATCGTACGTCAAGCGCCTGCCGCAGAAGTAGCTCTTGATTATCGCTCTCAGGTAAGCTGGCGTTCCTAGTTGGTCTAGTGCCTTGCATATACTATCCCATCTGGCTGAGTTGAATGCGTTTTTGACATCCAAGGCCGCCAGCAGGCAGTATTTCTTGGCTCCTCGAGTCCAGCGCGCTCCGGAGGTTGCATCTTTCGCCGTTGCTACCACGCGACGAATGGCTTGAATGGTTGACACGCCCTTCCGGAAGCCGTATTGGTTTTCCGCGAGGCGATGTCCGACGGAACCGTCGATTCGGTTGGAGATAATCCTCTCAAAAATTTTCCCTGCTGTGTCCAGCATACACAACGGTCTATACGACGAGGCTTCCTCCGGCGGTTTGTTGCCTTTGGGGAGTAGCACGAGTCGCTGTTGTTTCCACTGTACCGGAAATGTTCCCTCTGAGAGGCACGTGTTGTACATCTCCAGAAACAGTTCCGGGGCCGCTTCAATGGCTGTTTTGAGCGCAGTGTTGGGGATGTTGTCCAGCCCTGGCGCCTTTGTATTGCCCACTCTTCTAGTGGCTCGGAGTAGTTCCTCTTGGGTAATCGGAGGGACTACCTCCCCCTCGTCCCGCGGTACTGGATAGTCGTACGGTGGTTGCTTGGGGAACAACCACGCAACGATTTGGCCTAGTTGCTTTGAGCAAGTGGGCTGCTGCCGGGACTGCGTCTTGATCGATGTCATAACAACCTTATATGGCCTCCCAAATGGGTCGTTGTTAACTTCCGCCACAAGCCTGGTCCATCCCTCTCTTTTGCTATGCTTGATAGCTTTAGCAAGCTGGGACCGTGTCTCCTTAAAGGCCATTTCCAGTTGTGGGAAGGTTGGTCTTTTCCGGGCTCTTTGGGCAAGTCGCCTGGCATGCTTGCATTGTGCCCGCAGTTCAGCAATCGTGTCGCTCCACCAGTATGCCGGGGCGTGCTGGTTTTTATTGCCGCGTCGCGGCATGGCAGCGTCACATGCCCTCATGACAGCATCCATGACCTGCTTGGTCTTCTCCTCTGCTGTTTCGGTGGTGATCCTGGTCTCTTCGATGCATACCCGTAGGGAGCCTTTGTCGAGGGCGTTCGCCTTCCAGCGGATGGTTTTGGCCTGCTTCGAGACGCGGTGCTCGCACTTCGATGGCAGCTGTATGAGCCATAATATGGCACAGTGGTCGCTGTGTGTAAAAATCTCCGTTACCTGCCAGCAGTTGCTCTTTGAGAGCCCTGGGCTGACAAAAGTGAGGTCGATGATGGACCTGCTCTCTGCTCTAGCGAACGTTGGGAGTTTACCATCGTTGAGAAGCGTGAGGTTCAATACCGAGAAGGCCTCAAGAAGCGCTCGCCCTCGCTCTGTTGTCCGTTTGCTGCCCCATTCCACGGCCCAAGCGTTGAAGTCCCCGGCGATGGCGACTGGGTGTCGGTTGTTGGCATCGTTGACCAATCGGTCCAAGGTTTCCTCATATTCCTGCTGCGTCAGTCGAGGTGGCATGTAACAGCTGTATATGTGCACACCGTTTACTTTCGCGCGCACGAAATATTCTGCAGGCGTCTTCATGGTCTCCTGGATAGGGCGGCTACCGCAAGCCCAGATAGCAGCTGAGCCCGTTTTATCCGCGCTCCAGGACGGGTCTAACGTATTTCGGTATTGTTCCGAAATTATTACCACATCAATGTCCTCCTCCCGCACCGTCTGCATGAGCAGGTCTTGTGCTACTTCGCAGTGGTTGAGATTTATTTCCAAGAGTCTCATTGTCGCTTTTTCTGTTGGTATTTGCCGAGGGCCGATAAGTAGACCGGGCACCGGCTGCTTCCAGTTCCGTGCTCCACTTTCTCTGCACCTTTCTCTTTGCAGAGAGACTCCTTTTCGCACGTTTTTGCAACGTGGCCGTCTTCCCCACAGCGTAGGCACTGCTTAGACCGGTCTGGGCCTCGACAGCTTTGCCCCCGGTGGCCGAATTCGTGACACCGGTAGCACCTTAGTGGCAGGTGGCTGTTTCTCTCGCGGATGCGACATACCGTCCAGCCGATCTTCACCTTTCCCAGTTCCAGGGCTGCTCTCGCGGTTACCGTTGGGAGGCTCACGACGGCAGTTTGTGTGCCTCCATATGCTTTCCGTAGCGATTTCACTGCCGTGGCTTTGATGCTGTTGGCCTTCAGCTGCGCAGCCAGGGCTTTCGCGACTTCCTCTTTGTCCGCAACTTCGTCTAGATCTCTGATCTCGAACTGCATTTCTTGGGTCCACGCTTTTACCTCCGCGCGGTCCGCAAGGAACACCTTCATCGAGTCCCTAAGGTCGTTCGTCGACTTTGCCGCGGTGCGGCTCAGGACCAAGAGCAGGTCACCCCCTGCTGTTCGCCGAATTTTCTCGACGTCAGTCGCAATGCCCTTTGCCGTACCATCCGTGCGCATTTGGCGGAGGATGTCGGCATACGACTTGCCTTCACCAGCCTTGATGAGCAAAGCATCTGGTCGAGGAGGCCTCGGGCGTGGGGCTCTCTTCTTTATTTTTTTCCACCGTTGTCCACGCATTGTCTTTTCCTTTTTCTGGTTCTGGCTCCGGAGCGGGTCGAGTACTTGACAACGGGGGAGTGCCTAGTGCCGCCGTTTGTACTCGTCGCCTGGTCTTTTTGCCGGCCGGTTTGTTGTTCGGAGGGGTTGGCGAACCTCTGCGGCGCTTGCCACTCTGCTTTTCCAGGCTTGGCGTGGTTTGCGTCGTCTGCACAACAGCAGGCGGCGGCACCACCGCCTGTTCCTGCACCCTTTCCGGCGCTCCCATTGCCCTATAAGCGCTTCGGCATATAGCAACGAGCCGCTTAATCTCCTTGTGGACGTTCATTTTTCCGTCCGTATATTCTGCAAGCTCTCCCAGCTTGTTACCGAGGCGCTCATATGCCTCGTGCTTCTTCTTCCTTATCGTGTTGTCGTTGCAGTCGTTGGATGACGACGCCAGGGAGCCCGCTTGCTCACTTCCTGCCGCCGGTACTGGGGTTCCGAGCCCCTGCACCGTAATCGGTATCGCCCTTGTCGTGTTCTCCATACTTGGTTTATTACTCGGGGTTCCTTCCCCTAGTCTGTTCGGTCCGCGGGAGGGAAGTTCCTCCTACCTGCTATATCTAGCAGACGTTCCCCTATCCGCCACCCGGGGACGCGCCACGTAGGGGTTACAGACTCCCCCTGTGGTGTGTGTGTGTGTGCGTGTGTGTGTGTGTGTGTGTGTGTGTGTCTGTATATATACACTACCGGTGGAAAGTTTCCGGACAAAAGTTGAAAACAGTGTCGGAACTTTTTTTTATGCCATTTCGCCGGTAGTTGGCCTAGGCCAATTTAACCAACGCCATTTTAAAGAGTAGGAATTTCCCTTCATGTTGGCTTTTTTAAAAAGAAATTTAGGATTTTTTTTACAATCGGCATCCAGTTTTGAACACGACAATTTTTGTTCGCTTTTTTGTTCTTTTGCAAGTGGACCTCCTTCTCGGTAAACATTTTGTTAACGAATTTTTTTCACCATACTTATAACCGGAGAAGTTTAAGCTTCAACTTCATTTTTTACAAAATTGTCGACAATTTTTTTTTCAAAGATATGTCGTTTTTTGTGAAAAAATAGACAATTTGAAAATTGCTTCATAGGATGAAAACAAAGAGGTTCACAACAAAACCTCAAAATGGCAAAAAGTTGTACTACTCTTACTGAGTTCAGGAGAATTGTTTCCAATTTTTTTTCCGAAATTTGTTGTCCACCTATTTCCGGTCAGTTCGATTGGTCTGAATACCATGAAAATAATAGAATTAAATTTTTTACTTACATCGAAGAAACTCCGTCGTTGAAGAAACCTGCGACGAGACGAAAGTTTAATATGTAAGTAAAAAATTTAACTCAAATTTACGGTCGTTAATGGATCAATTTATAAATTAAACGCGAAAAAAATATTCAAAAGACCGTTTTTAGTTGGATGAAAATAGTGAAAAACCTGTGCCGATAACAAATATCATAGTCAACATTGCACATATATAACATAAATATCATAGTCAACATTGCACATATAAAACATAAATATTATAGTCAACATTGCACATATATAACATAAATATCATAGTCAACATTGCACATTTATAACATAAATATAAGAAGGATAAGACAACAGAAATACAGATACGGAGTGCGAAAGATATAAGGATTGAGTAATTTTTTTTTTTACAACGTATTTTCATTAGCGTTATCAAAAACGTTTGTCTTGTAAAAAATATTAATAAATAAAAATAACGATATTAATTTTTACGTAATTTTACGCAGATCGAATTAGACAAAAAACTTTCTTGGTTAAATATTTACTTGTTTAGGAATTGAATTGTTACAGTTAAGATATTAAGTATTAGAATATTTATATACAATTATAACATTATATACAATGGGGCACATGTATACTTTGTTACGGACCGGTCAGCCTGGCAACAACCACATCGAACGATCCTCCGATGCACGCGCTGCAGTGTCATCACTTTACCTAAATTCACCGACCCGCGATGGAAATTTCCAACGCGACTCCACGCGTTGCTCAATCAGCAACTTACACATTTCTGAGAATGCTCGCAACAACCAATCGAACGCTCGATAAGAAATCCGACACTTCCTGTTACCCCCGCGAGACTCTTCCAGCACCCTCGCCCCACGGTAATGAGCATTCTGATCGACGAACTAATCAGCAGTCTAAATCGGCACCTTCGTCTTAACAGACGTACAAAACGATCGGCGTACTCATACCTGAGGGCAAGTACATCTTGCGTACTGAGAGTCTCGCGAGTGTAACATTGAGTGCGGAAGACCGAATTAACCGTTTAGAACTCTTTGCGTGTAAGTTAACCAGAACGGCACTTCGCGCCCCTCGTAATACTCTTGTACCGCGTTAATTACCCGAGCAGGCATTACGCGTCGAAGTATTGCGAGTATAAAAATTCCCAAATCGAAACATTATTTCTATTAATCCGAGAGCGTTAGAGTCGAGCGAAACGTATCGCGTTGCGAACGTTCGCCTTTGTGCCGACTCAGCGCAGACACCGAGATCGTAGTGGTAGTGTCGCATACGAACGCGTCAGTGTAAACCCTACGATCATCTCTGTACGAAATCAGAATAAAAGTGTTAAGTGTAATCGTGTGTGTTATCTTTACACCCAAGACCGCCGCCATCACCGACCTTCGTAGGAAACTGCCGACGACGACAGGGCGAGACACACACACTCATACATCAACAACAAAACCAGGTGAGGTGCGTTACACCGCTTAAACTCAGACAAGAACCCGCAAGGCGAATTCCTGACGTTCGACTATAATTAAATAAATACATTACGACGGAAACCCGTACGTAACAACTGGTGTCAGAAGTGGGATTCTGTCTACCAACTCACCAACTAAATTCTTTTCCATAACTAATAAATACCACATAGTAAAAAAATGGCAGAACTACTAACGTCGCTCCTCGAGCAGACTACACTCGATAATCGCCGAAAAGAAATTCGGGAAGCAGTACGTTCCCTCCCCGAATACGATGGCGCGTCAAAATCCCTCACGACGTTCCTCCGAAGGATCGTCGATGAGTTCGAGATGCTCGATGCCACCGACGAGCCAATTTTTTTAAAGGGAGTCAAGGGCAAGCTAACCGGAGCTGCCTGGGATTGCCTCGATGGTAGAACCATAGAGACCATCAGTGCGTTAATAAAACATTTAAAAGGCAAATTCGCGCCGGGCAGAAACGCGACCTCGTACCTGACTGAGATAAATCGGCTAAATATAAAGAAAACCGAATCCCCCCGAGAATATATCGCGCGCACGGCGAAATTAGTAAAAAGAGCGCGAGCTGCCACCCGCGGAGATCGACCTGCCGTGCAAGTTAAAGTAGCACTCGAGGATCTCGAGAAAATGGCGATCAGCAATTTCCTGAGAGGATTGCCAGATGAAATTTTCTTCTCAATCAAACACGAAAATCCAACCACCCTCGACCAAGCGTTTGACCTGGTGATCGAGGAGGACCGTAAGAGACACAATCGGCGACGTGTCTTGGGAAAATCAAAACGGAAGTCCTCCCATCGGAAAAGCTCGCGTCGGAAGAAAAACACAAATCGACATAACCGCTCATCGAGCAGCTCGTCGTCATCTTCCGATAGCGAAGACTCCACAACCAGTGACTCCCCGTCTTCAAACGACGGCCGAACGCATGGGAAAGTCTACGCCCTCGAGGCAAACTACCACCGGCGAGAGTACGAGCCTCGCTCCCCAAAATATTGGAACCGCGAGGCGGGCCAGCACTGCGCGTGCTGCCGTAAACACCCGTCGGAGACCCCAAAAGAACGATATCGATGGAGGTCACCATCGCCTCGTGAATTTTCACGAGCCTCTTCCTGCGAGTCCGAAGAACATTTAAACTCGCGAGGCGCTCGCCCAGCCCTCACCTGGTCGAGCGCCCCAGAAAACACCCAGAGGTTTCCACCAAGAAGGGAGGAACCGAGCAAGACGGTGCGATTTCCACCGAACGCGGAACGCAATGCCTTCTCAAAGAAATACCGCCCGCGAGAATCGAGATCAAATCTGCGGACTTCCGAGAAGGCCACGCAGAGTTCATCTTAGACGGTGGCTCCTCCATCAATCTAATACACCAAACGGCCTTAACCGAACCAAACAAAATCGACATTACCGACACACGCAAAATCCGCAGCATAATTCCAACGACAATTCGCACACTCGGAACGGTCGCTCTCACCATTCGCAAATCCGAGGTGGTTTTCCATGTCTTCGATGGTGAACGACTATCACGAGCTGACAGACTCCTCGGAGCGCCTTTCCTTCACGATCAGCAAGCCGAGATTGCCTATCAACATCGGACGCTCGTCACGGCAAAAGAACCCGTCACACCGATTCCGTTCTCGAACCGGGAAGAAATAGAACCCGTCCTAGACGAATTAGAATCCGTCAAAATACATCTAGAAGGACGCAGCAGAAAACAGGTTGCTTTAAAACTACGCAACAGCAACGTCTACGACGGATACCTGAAACGCATCGACCTCGGATCACACGTACACATCGGTGAAGCGGTGGTGAAAAATCATGATGGCTTTTGCTACGCTACCGCCACCAACACACACAACGATGCAATAGAGCTTGACGTACCAGCACAGGAACTCGAGCCGTACGTCATCGGATCCGGGCCGCTCTCCGACGGCGACGACGAACAGCTGGCAGCGCGCGACGCACCGGCAAGGCAGCCCCGAGACCGAGTGAGTTCTATTTTGCAGACACCGCGTTTAGACCATTTAAATCGTATCGAGCGTCAACACGTGCGCGATATAGTAAAACGTAACGCGGATGTGTTTCACCTCCCCGGAGATGCACTAAATTGCGCCTCGGTTATCGAGCATGAAATTCCAACACGAGACAACAAACCTGTACATACAAAACAATATCGGTACCCGGTAATGCATCAAACCGAGATCGAGACCCAAATAAAAGCACTGCTCGGTAATAAAATTATCAAGCCATCTCACTCCCCGTATAACTCGCCGTTGTGGATCGTCCCCAAAAAGACGGACGCACACGGTAATAAACGGTGGAGGATGGTTATCGATTACCGACAACTGAACGAGAAAACGATCGGCGACAGCTATCCGCTGCCCAACATCACCGAAATTTTGGACCGGCTAGGAGGAGCCAAATACTTCTCGGTATTTGACTTAGCCAGCGGGTTCCATCAAATAAGGGTAGCCGAGAAGGACCAACCGAAAACGGCGTTCACGACCCCTCGAGGCCATTATGAATTCGCACGGATGCCCTTCGGATTAAAAAACGCACCGGCCACATTCCAACGACTCATGGGCAGCGCCCTGTCCGGCCTCACGGGTACGGAACTCTTCGTTTACCTTGACGATATAGTAATCTTCTCGTCATCTCTCCAAGAATACCGCAGCACGGTCCACCGGCTTTTCCAGCGGTTACGAAGGAACGGATTGACCCTCCAGGTCGACAAGTGCGAGTTTCTGCGGAAAGAAGTTAACTATCTAGGGTACATCCTTAATAAGGATGGCGTCCGACCTGACCCAAAAAAAACTGACCGCCGTAAAGAATTTTCCGATACCCAAGACACCGAGAAACGTGAAAGAATTTCTCGGGCTCGCGGGTTATTACAGAAAATTCATACTCAATTTCTCTGGCAGAGCAAAACCGCTGTCAGACCTCACGCGGAAAACCACAAAATTCGGATGGACCGAGCAAACACAATCCAGCTTTGAAGACCTCCGCGACACACTATATACAGCACCTATCTTGCAATACCCCGACTTTAAAAGAGCATTCATACTTACCACGGGATGCCTCGGACGTTGCAATAGGAGCTGTGCTGAGTCAGGGAGACAAGGTGGGTCAAGACCTACCCATTCAGTATGCCAGTAGAGTGCTGAACTCAGCTGAAAGAAATTACTCGACGACCGAGAAGGAATGCCTCGCCATGGTATACGCGGTCAAATATTTCCGACCATATTTATACGGACGAAAATTCACCCTAATAACCGACCATCAACCTCTGGTATGGCTAAATTCGGTCAAGGACCCCTCCTCGAGACTCGTGCGATGGAGGCTGCAACTCGAAGAATACGAATACGACGTCGTCTATAAAAAGGGCAAGACCAACCTGAACGCCGACGCCCTTTCAAGGAATCCAGCAACAACATTGCCAGTGACCCCTCGTGATGATGACGAATTGAAGGTGAAGGGTATATTACGACGAAACCCCAACGAAATCACCATTGCCAGCCGAATTCGCGACCGTGGTCGAGCAGCCACCACCGCTGCTTACGACGAAACCAGCCTTCAAGAATCACCAAGCGATGAAGAAACCCTCGAAGAAAGCCAAGGCCACCGCATATTGCCAACATCGAACCTCGATGACATCGACGAATCTGCCGATACCACCGCCGAAATTGATACGTCCATTCAATCGGACCCTCACGGATACCGATTTGACACCTCAGTCGCCCTGCAACACGGCACCAACCGACTAACCTTAGATGAAGCGAAGGGACGACTGAGACGACTATCAGGCAATCTACCGCCGTGCCGAGAGACCCTGATGGAGACGAGCTCGGTACTCAATGACGACTCGATATGCAGCAACGCTGACGTAACGCCGCGACAACAAGAAATCATCGAAAGAGATTTCGGGGATAGTCATGAAACATCAAGGAAAATCATCAAACTCCTCAGAAAACCGTCACCCGCCAACGATGCGAAAATCGCGACGGAACCTTCAACCAATCGAAATCTTAGCCAAATCAGCGGAAACTGCCCTACACAGCAGCAGGAAACACGAGCACCAATTCGGATATCGATAATGCCCACTCCGACGAAGGGAGAAAAACCTGCGTGCGGCTCGACGCCACGCAAGGTACGATTTTTCGATACCATCCACCGAATCTAAGGACGACGAATTAACCACGAACCAGGAGAACCGAACACCGATAACCGGCGGATCGACATTATCGACATCATCATCATCATCATCATCATCCGAAGAGGACGAACTCGCCGCGAGTTCCAGCGACAACTCCAGTATCGACTCTGAAGAGAACAATTTCAACCCTGAGGACAACTTTACCAAATTGTGTCAGATCGAAATAAGACCCGACCAATTAACAACCGGCCGGGGAACAATCATTCACTTCATCCCCAAGGACGGACTCGTTACAACTCCAATAGGAAATCAATTACGCGACCTTGGGTACATCGACGCCGACAACCTAATGCGACGATCAAAATTAGAGAACGTACTAAAATCAACAAGCAAGAAGCAAGAAACCTTGAGCCTCATAACCGCCAAAAATTATTTCGACAAAATTACTCTCGACGACCTCGAAACCGCCCTCAAGAATCTCAGGCAATCGATCGCAGAACACAGGAACTACGAATTCCGCATCGCCTCCGATGGAGACGGGCACGATGAATTACCATTACCAACGTTCCAACGGATACTCGAGCGCGCTCTCTCCCAAGTCAGCTGCAAGGTTACCATCTGCACCAATAAGATAGAAACACCGCCAGAAGAAGAACGCAAGGCGCTCATCAAGGAATGGCATAGCGACCACATCGGAGGTCACAAGGGAGCAAGGAAAACCTACGAAAGGCTACGACAACGGTACTACTGGAAAGGTATGAAAAACGACGTACAAAATATTGTACGATGCTGTCACAGTTGCCAGCAACACAAATTGGTCCGAATAAAGACCAGAGAACCAATGGTGATCACTGACACACCTGTGACAGCATGGGAAAAGATCGCCCTCGACATACTTGGTCCATTGCCTTTAACTAAACGCAAAAATCGTTTCGTCTTAACAACCATCGACTTGCTGACGAAATTTGCCCGAGCCTTCGCTCTACCGGTTATGAAAAGCCAAACTATCATCAAAACGCTCGACCAAGAATATTTCACCGTACACGGGACTCCACTGTACATCTTGAGCGACAACGGCAAATGCTTCGTCAGCAGCCGTATGGAAAATTTCCTAAAGGAAAAAAAATACACCACGTAAAGGCAACGACGTACCATCCACAAAGCAACGGGACATTAGAGCGCAGTCACCAAGGAATTGCTGACTACGTGAAACACTATACCAAAAGAGAGACAGAATGGGACGATATCTTACCATACGCCATGCAGTCACATAACGCTGCAATCCACGAATCAACAGGATTCACACCGTACGAAATGGCATACGGCAAGCTGATGAAGACACCGTCCACTTCACCTTTAAAAGAAGACCTGCCTACTACCACAAGATACATGTCAAACATCGTAAAAAGACTCGACGAACTAGCCGAAGTAGGCGGCAACAACTTGAACAAAAATAAAGAGTGAGCAAAAATTCGCCACGATAAGAAGCTAAACGCAGTACCGTACCAACCAGGGGACCCTATATATGCACTCCGCGAACCAAAACAAGGAAAATTCGACCCCTACTACAACGGCCCGTATCGGATCGCAAAAATTTTAGACAGAAACACCGCCCTAATTGATAAAGGCCACGGCAACGCCACCCTAACCCACCTAGACAAGGTTAAAACCGCGCACGTAGACGTCGACAATCCATCCGTACCAACTCCACCGAAAAAGCGCGGACGACCACCTAAAATGAAACCAGCGTGGAACTAAAAAAAAAAAAAAAAAAAAAATTTTACCTAACACCCCACCCCGTTCACAGTCAACAACGATTAATCACACTCACCCTATCACTTCCAGGTGAGGTGAGGTTCAAGAACGAAAATGAAAATAACGTATGCCTGGGCCATTCTTTCGGCCATTACCAATCTGATCTCGGGACACCCGCAAGTGGTTGACCCCACACCAACGAATTACTGGATCACACCAATCACACACAACCCAGGCATATTCTTCGAAAATATCGGAAAGATCCGCATTTACCATACCACATGGAAACTAGTAACATCAGTGGAGATCCAAAAATTTCTCGACCAAAAACCTGAAGTCACAGAACACTTCAAACTACTAAGAACACACTGTGAAAACCTAAAATTCAGCGACTGTTCACACTCCGACATCGCAGCACGACTCCAAGCGACGCTGGACGGCACGAACAAATTCGCCGAAATACTAAAACACACCGTAGGAAGCTCCTCGACCAAACCATCCAAAAGAACAAGAGCCGCCCCCTTAGGATTCATAGGGTCACTGAGCCGGACGTTATTCGGAACCCTAAGCGAGGAAGACGCCAAATATTACAACAGAGAAATCGACAAGGTACACGCGGCCCAACACCGCCTAGCAGAAATAATCGGAAACCAAACCCATATCCTGAAAACGGAGTTCCATGACATCCATCAAGATCTCGCCGCGATTAGCAACCACACAGCGGCACTAGCCGACCAAGCAAACAAACTAGCTAGAGAAATGCTCGCCCAAAATAAATTCTCGCGAGCACTGAACTATAGAAAATTGGTCACCCGATGGATCATAGAAATGGAACGCCAAGTATCGGATTACCGAATGTATATAACAATCCTCACCACGGCCGTCCTATTTGCAAAAAAAGGCACAATCCACCCCGCGATCCTTTCACCCAGGCAACTCATAACCGCCGCAACCAAAATCAAAGCAAGCACACCCTACGAGTTCCCACTCACAGAGGCAGAGCTCCATACGGAATCGCTGACCGATGTAAGCGATATATCACTCGCATACAGTGAAGGAAGACTCATCATCGAAATCGAGATCCCACTCCTGGACAACAACCGATTCAATCTCTACACCGGACATCCCTGTCCCGTTGCCCAAACCATCGGGAACTCCACCGTCTCGACCTTCATAAAATCAACCACACCCTGCGTAGCACTAACACCCAACAACCGATATTACATAGTACCAACAGCCAAGTACCTCGACAATTGCAAGCTACACCGCCATCAGTACCTCTGCCAGCTCACCTTACCGTTATTCACAACCAGCCAAAGGAAAAGCTGTGAAATCTCCATCTTGACACAGGATACCGATATCAATTGGCGAACATGCGACGTGAGGGCGATTTCAACTAAAGACACCTACTGGAAAAAACTCGATTCCGCAAACAGCTGGATATACTCCACCAGCAAACCCCTAAGAATCAAAATCACCAAAGAAGAATACCAAATAGGTACAGAAACTCTCCAAGGAGCGGGAATCTTACACCTCATGCCAGGATGCATCGCGTCCACCGAATCAACTCGACTCACGGCGCAAGAAACACTGCTCACAGAAAACACCTACACTTACACCCCAATAGCAACACTAAACCTCACATCCCTGCTAAACCAGGAAGGAGGTGAAACCAAACTCCCCATTCTGGAAACCATCATACCCAAATTACACTCCAGCGCCAACAACGACTGGAACCATTCAGATAATGCAAAGAGCCTAAACGACATCGAAAAGGAAGTAGAAGTACAAAAACACATACACCGGAGTCAACAAACAACTGACATCGTCATGTATTCGGGCTCCGGAGGACTAACTCTATTAATACTCGCGACAATTGCCATAGCATTGTACATGAAATGCCGATGACCGAGGCCCCAACGTATCATAACGCAAGAGACCCAGCAACGCCAGGAAAGAACGCGAGTAATTTCATACCCACTACAATCAATGCAAAGCGGAACCGCGATACCTGTGGAGCCGTCAAGACAAGTTCCGACCCTGCCGACACACAATGTAGCCATGGAGAGAACCGCCGTCCAGAACGCAGCATTCGCCTCCGAAGCCACATGCTATTAAAAAAAAAAAAAAAAAAAAAAAAAAAAAACCACAACAACAATACATTTAGAATAATAATAATGAAAAAAAATCACCATAGATCTTTCTTTTTACTGTTCTCTCCCGCACAATCCCTTTTACATCCTCCTGTCCTCCTCTCTCCATGCATATCCATACACTACACTATTTCGGCACTACCCCCGAAACACTCGGCAGTCATTACAAGCACATCGCATACAACGACCGGCTGGAGCCGCAGGCCCACGGCGACGTGACGCCCACGACGACGCGCCCCTACGGACAGGCCGTCGGCGACGACGACGACCACGCAAAGTAACCGAGGCCCAGTCATCAATAATTTCGTCATCTCGCAGGCTAGAACCAGCGCCACCCGACGCCTCCAGCCCATCGTCGTCATCCTCGGACGTAGAATCGCTGACCCCAGCTGGCCGGATTATTTTACCAGGCGGGAAGAAAGTGCCCGATGATGTTGTATGGCCAGTAATGAACTCATAGTGCCTTGGCGGCCGGCCAAAGAGAGTAACAAAGTCGGCCAAGGCAGCCGATCGCCCCCCGTCATCTCCAACATCCACGGCACCAACAGATCCCAAATCCTCGCCAGGGAGAGGGAGACGCCCGCAAACTGCCCGAAAATTTATCTCACGGGGCGTCAAAATCCGGACCTCACGGGCACCGTCCATGAAAGGGTTCCTTCCGTCTCTTTCCATCCTTGTTTTCGCAGGATTCCCTTTAAAATAATATAACAACAAATTAATAAAAATAACAACTGGTAAAACAACAACAGCAACCGACACAGATCTACAAATAATACTTACGCACTGACGCAACTCGTTCAAACCAATAGTAGCTCGCTCCAGGAAATCACAACTTTTATAAGGAGACCCCCTACTCGACAAACAAACGACCACACAAGAAAACAAAAACACCAACAAACCACCAGCAAACACAGATCGACGCGCATCGAAATACCACACCGGAAGCGCGGACCATGGGCACCACGTTCCGTCTAAGCAGGGAGGGCTGCTACGGACCGGTCAGCCTGGCAACAACCACACCGAACGATCCTCCGATGCACGCGCTGCAGTGTCATCACTTTACCTAAATTCACCGACCCGCGATGGAAATTTCCAACGCGACTCCACGCGCTGCTCAATCAGCAACTTACACATTTCTGAGAATGCTCGCAACAACCAATCGAACGCTCGATAAGAAATCCGACACTTCCTGTTACCCCCGCGAGACTCTTCCAGCACCCTCGCCCCACGGTAATGAGCATTCTGATCGACGAACTAATCAGCAGTCTAAATCGGCACCTTCGTCTTAACAGACGTACAAAACGATCGGCGTACTCATACCTGAGGGCAAGTACATCTCGCGTACTGAGAGTCTCGCGAGTGTAACATTGAGTGCGGAAGACCGAATTAACCGTTTAGAACTCTTTGCGTGTAAGTTAACCAGAACGGCACTTCGCGCCCCTCGTAATACTCTTGTACCGCGTTAATTACCCGAGCAGGCATTACGCGTCGAAGTATTGCGAGTATAAAAATTCCCAAATCGAAACATTATTTCTTTTAATCCGAGAGCGTTAGAGTCGAGCGAAACGTATCGCGTTGCCCTACGATAATCTCTGTACGAAATCAGAATAAAAGTGTTAAGTGTAATCGTGTGTGTTATCTTTACACCCAAGACCGCCGCCATCACCGACCTTCGTAGGAAACTGCCGACGACGACAGGGCGAGACACACACACTCATACACCAACAACAAAACCAGGTGAGGTGCGTTACACCGCTTAAACTCAGACAAGAACCCGCAAGTCGAATTCCTGACGTTCGACTATAATTAAATAAATACATTACGACAGAAACCCGTACGTAACAACTTGAAAAAATTTGATTTGTTCGAATTTCGTAGGTCTCAAAGTTTGTGATACTATGATAAAAAAAGAAGAGTTGTTCAAAAATCTGAAACCGTACAAACAATCTGTGATGGAAAAAATGTTTCTATCCACTTTAAAAGAATTCAAAAGTATAATTTCCGTCGAATTAATAAAAAAAATGGCACGAGTGGGATTAACCACCCATGATTTGAAAGAAACTTATTTGATACAAGGAGAATCTAGGGTTTACCAGTTATTGACCAAAGAAACGACCTCAAATAAACCATGTGTTACCAAAGCAAAAAAAGTAATTGAAAAAGTTGTTGCATATTTAAAAGAAACAAATTAATTCGATGGGATTTGTTAATTTCAATAGGAATTGAAAAAGTTATTGCATTATTAAAAGAGTTTAAAAGAAAAAAGTATTAAGTTTTGTTTTTGTCAAATTTTATAAGCTATAAATTTTTTGTCGATTACGTCCTTACGGTTACCCTATTACGGTAACACACCGACAGTCGATAAAAACGATCACGCGTTATTATCGGCTGCACTGAACTAACGACGGTAGGGTCAGGTTGGTCTCGTCGAGGTCGTCCCCCTTTACTAAACCAGAGATGAGTAGGGAGATCAGCAACGCTCGACAAAAGTTGAAACCTGGAGAATTTGTTCTGCGACATCTGGGTGGCCAAAGCGCCAACTATTTCGTGCCCCCGTTAAGTTGGCCGCAAGCTACCGTAGTCATATATATGGCGAAGGGATCATATATATATATATTGTAACGTTGTACAATATCTCCCCTGCACCCGGCTCGTCCCAAAGGCAACCGTCCCCACGGACAGGCCCAAAACAAGGCAAGTAGAAATTATTATTATATTTTCCCTTCCTTTCCCCAAGTATTGTAAGGCCTGTGCAACACTTCAAGAAGAGGACCGGCCCGCCAGGCCCGAAGAAATCGCCACCGTCAAGCCCGTCCACCTCGTCATACTCGCACACACCACACTCAAGCCTCCGTCATCTATCGAGAGAATTCATCCGTCCGTCCCCGCACCACAGCCATCCATCGGCTGAGCGGCGACGAAGAAGTGAAGATGGCAGCAGCGCACGCCAATCCCAAAATTACGATTACCCGTAATTACCAAACCCCGTCCAAAATTATTCCCCACTTACCGACCGACCTACTTACCTGCCCGTCCCCAGTAAATCGCAATAGCGACGATCAAATATCAATCGATACGCTTGACCCTTCCCCTACCAATCCGTGACGCTGCTGACCAAAGATCGACCGCGAGGACAAGCGAAGAAGAAGAAGACTTTTCACTTTGCGACGAGCCACCGAATAGGAAAGATTTAGCGAAAATTAAATAGCGAACGAAAAATTGAGACATCGAGGAAAGAGATAGCGAGAGAAAATTATCGAGTGTAGGAAGAAGAGTGCGAGTGGAGTGTGTGTGTGTGGATCGAGAGAGATAGAGGAAAGGACAAACTGGAGAAACCCGAAAGCAGAGGAATAAGGAAACGAGAGCCAGGACAACGAGGAGGAAAATCTGTCATCAGAACGTAAGTGTTTGCACAGGCCATCATTACCGGCACACTTATAAAAATCCATCTCCCCTTTTTGCGCCGATTTGTATAGAGCATCCCCCCCCCCCCCTTCTTATTGCGTGCGTCCACCCTTGCATTTGGCCAGAGTTTTGTTCACTTAAAAAGTCGTGTGGGACGGCTGTATCAATTATCGAAGAAGAGTAGCGAATATCACAATTATACGAGTAACGGTCATCTCCCGCCTGACCCCCCTCCCGTCCGTACCTCGCACAATAGAAGATCGAGAACGCTCGATCGCGCGATCAACCACACCTCGACCGACCTTCCTCGGCACAGCCGACTTCCCAAACAACTCCCCCTTCCCCCACCTACCCCTCTCCCTACGACAGGCCGAGTTACTCCGAGTAACAGATAGCGAATACGTATCTGAAAATAAATTACAGCCAGTGGTAATTATTAAGAGGCCGTTGAGTCGGCGAATCCTCTCCCTGAGATACATTCCGATTGACCCTTTCCCTTGTCTATGCGCTAGCCCTTCCCTTCAGTCCAGTATTGAGTTGTTTCATTAGGTTATTATTTTTGTTAATTTTATTTATCTGAAAATTAACTGGCGCCCAAAAATTTGGAAGAATTGTTGTTTTGTTTATTGCCCCGGAGATAGTCCGCCGTTGTTAATATTGTCAGAATAAAAGTTATCATTTGAGTCTTCATTATTTCTTTTTCTTTCCCCCAAATTCCCCATACCCCCCTCCCGAACGGCGTGACAATATATATAATTTGGCGGTCCATATACGCCGGTCGGATGTTTCCGTGAATGAGACAGACGTGCAATGATGACATATGTCTATATTTCTAGGCTTGTACGCGTTGCTCGAATGTTCTGAGATCCGAGCGAGCGGCATATTAAAAGATCTGCATGTACAACTTGTGTAAAGCCGCCGATGCCTTTTTTATTCTTTCAACTATCAAATCTCTATACCTAGACGAATTAGAAATTTTTTAAACAAAATTAAATAATGTGAAAGAAATATAATTTGTCATCGTCGATCTAGCTCCATGAAGCTACGTCTTCAATGTTTCTTGTTATAGCAGGATATTATTTTGCGGAATAAAAGAGACTTGGACTGGCAGCACGAGATCGCCACGGCTTTTTCTCTTTTTTTCGTATTATGTATCTGGCTTGATTATTTTTACATATTTCAATTGCAGTCAAAAAGTACGAAGACGGGTACATTATTTTGTGAATTTTTATGAATCTGAAAATGCAATTTCAAGCTATTTATGGAAACAGGTAATTATTGATTGTTTAGCTGTGTTCACCAATCGTGAGTAATTGCATTCGATATTTCGCTGTGAATAGCCTAATCAACTTTAAAATTTTTTGAATGATTATTACTAAAGCGTTTGGTGAACACGTGTTCAGGGGGCACCGCGCGAAGGCAATCAATATCACCCCCCATTGAAGCTCGCAGCTCATCGAGCCTCGGTCAAATGCCGGAAACGACTTCAAGTATACATTAACTTAAGAAGCTCGCAGCTCATCGAGCCTCGGTCAAATGCCGGAAACGACTTCAAGTATACATTAACTTAAGAAGCTCGCAGCTCATCGAGCCTCGGTCAAATGCCGGAAACGGCTTCAAGTATGCATTATCTCACGCGGACAGGAAGATTTATTTATTGAAAAGCTCATGCAGCGCCAGATAAATTTACAGGCCTTGAATTATTGTTAACTTTCGGTTCGGCTTGTGCAATGTAGTACGAGCGGCACTGGATGCCCGCGCTTGACGATTATTTATTTTTGTTTGAGAGAACACCTTTACTTTAACCATAAAGCGTAGAAGTTCTACTCTATGCTGAAAGCATTCATGACGCTCATCAAACCAGTCAGGATATAAATGATTGGTATTGCGGATAATCTCGTCTATAAGATTGGCCAACATTCCTTCTGAAGCCCAGTATCTTTTCAACATATTATGGAGATATTCGAGTTGTACTCTCGCGATACTTTCGAACTTTTTAGTGGGTCGGCTCAAAAACAACACCGAAGGAGCACCGTCATCAGTGTGTTCGTACTCACGAAGTTTTGTGTAGAACTCTTTCGACGAAGTTTCATCAATTGGTGACTTTGTGATTTCTGAACGGCACAAATTGCAAGGAAACTTGCGTATGCAACGATGAGCTATGTATCCGGCAAAGTAATTTATCGCGCAAAGTTCATAGCTCGGTATATTTGCCGTCTCGGTATGTTTCATGTTTTCAGGCTCTTTAACGAGTTCCGCGCTCAGAGCCTCCATCGCATTTTCGACTTCGAGTGCTTCCTCATCGATATTGTTACGTCCTGAGGGGAATTACTATGTTTCGAAAAGCAAATCTGTCCACGGGGTCGCGACAATCAAAGGGGTGGCTATAATTTGGGCCAGAAGGTGCTGGTCCGGGACATAGCCGAGTGTTGGCGCGTTTCGTAATTTCGTTAGAACTCTGCGTTCGAGTGAGTAGGGTAGGTGTTACGATTTTTCTTACCTTATTTCGTTGTTGTGCGTGGCGAACGATCCGGACGTAGCGGGTTACTTGGAGTTGGTCGAACTTAATCGATAGTGATCACCGGGATCTGGATGATTTGAAGATCCCTCGGAGGGGTTTCCTCGCGGACGTTTCCAACGGGTCGGACCCGGGTTTCGATCAGGTATGTCCAACACGTTGTCTCGACCTTCACAAATTTCTGAAGGCTGAGTGACACCAGGACGTCACTCGTGATCACGGGTTTGCGCGGAATGTTTGTCGCGAAGGCTTTTTCGGAGATTGATTCGAGCTCGCGACGTAATAAAGTTAGTTTGTTAGGGACGTTGTGTCCCTTGCCCGTCGGTGATTTCCTGAATGCGATAGCGATGGCCTTACGCAGCTGTCGTTTAATACCACCGCATCGTCTACCCATGGAAACGTAGGAAAGAATCCAAAGATGGAGTGAAGAATTCCGCGTGCACAATAAAGAGACACAGCAAGATTTCTTGGGGTTGAAAGAAAGGATCCGAAGAATTCTGCGTGCACGATAAAGAGACACTGCAAGATGTTCTTTGTTTTGGAGGAAAGGGTTTAGGTTTGGATTCTGACGTACTCTTTTGGTGGGTGCAATTTAGCGATATGCTAGTCCTCTTTCCCTGGTTCGAGTTTTAAATTAGGGGTAGCTAGACGATTGAACTCAAACACTGGGTTTAGAGGTAAAAGATAAGTATATTGAATATTAGCTGTTAATTATAATGGGTTTTACACGATCGTCACTCGCGGAGTATGCGAGTATCTTACGCAACGGCTAATGTATGATGCGCGTAACAAAGGTATGGAAACTTCGCTTTTTCGTTTTTCGTTTCTTAAGAGTTCGCGGTACAATGATTAGCGGGTGCAGCGTCGATGCGTCTGTCACCGTTCCGTGTCGAAGACTGCCCGTAATTAATTTTTTCACCTGAGCTGCTCGCCGTGATCTTTCGTATTATTCGCCCTATTGTAATGGCGGGGGAACTGATAACGCTCTCGCTCGGGGCCCTCTGAGAGCTGACCAAGCTCGAGCTCGGGCCCTCTGAGAGCTGACCAAGCTCGAGCTCGGGCCCTCTGAGAGCTGACCAAGCTCGGGCTTGGGCCCCTTTGTTCCATTGTTCGCCAGAGATGCGTTACAGCGCTATCTTATCGTTCGGCGAGTCAGCGTCTGGGCATGCAGTGTAATTGTATTACAGGGTGATTATGAAGGTATTCTAAGTATTTATACCTTATTATGTTAATTATACGTGATATTATATATGTAGAAATTACAATGTTTTTATCCAAAAATATGTCGAGGTAACTTACTGAAGGTAAGTTTCTCGTCTAATTGTATCGATAATTGATTTTTAATTGAAGCGTTGCGTTGTCTGTTCTTCGGATGATCCGGGAACGTAACAATATAGTTTTCAATGCAATCAACATGGGTGCTATTCAATGAATCGAAAGCCCGAGCGACGATTGTATTTGGCTGTATCAAGGTCATGCTTTCGAGGCACTGAACATTTCCTCTATTACTCGTACCGATATACCCAGTGGAAAGAATGTGTCTCAAGGACAAGTGGACCATTCTTGCCGTTGGATTTGGATTATGTCCACCTCGTTGGCGAAATTTTGAAAAAAGGTGTTCAACAGAATCTTGGTTGTAAAGTCCGGCTGCCCGTTCGAATCCAGGGTACTTGTTTATTATAGTCCGATATGTTAAAAGAATAGACCGGGCTGATAGTGGAAGTCCTCGTAAACAAGGCACTTTTTTCATGGTCGTTGAATTAGAAACATCGTCGGTGGACCTGTTTTTTTCGGATCAGCAATAGTCCATTGAGTCGACCATTCAATAAATTTTTCAATCGTTTCCTCAATTTTGGGATTCCTATAAGAAAGTGGCCTTTTATTTGGGTTTCGCCATAAAAGCTTATAGGCATTGCACGCAACAATTACTGCGTTCATGCGCAGAGCAAATGATGCGGTAGCTTGCCACGTTGTACTGACAAGTCCATGCGGATCGTTTCCTGCGGTCGTAATCGCAGCTGCAAATCGGCGACTCAACATTTGAAATGCTCTCTTTACATTCATTGCCTGAAATGAGGATGGAAATAAATGTGCCTCCGTGATGTGAGAGAGTAAACGTGAGGTCGTACTGCACGTATCATATCGCCATGTATTGACGAAGTCTTCGTAAGCTGCGATTACCTGACCATCACAGTACAGTAATTTGTGTGATCGCAGCGTACTTAAAAGACGTTTGATCAAATGTGGAAAATCAAACGAAGCTATATAATTCTGTCCTCCGCTAATAAAAAAGGGTTCTCCGTAGATACTCGCAAACAAGAATTAAAAAGCTTTTGGTTTACGGGATCCTGGTCGCACGTCAAAAGGACGACGTCAGCCCCACAATGATGCAGTCTGGCAAGGCATTCATCAATTAAAAGATGAATTTGTTCGCCAGTCACACAATTCCCCGGAAGGAAATATGCAAGTTGTTGTCGCCATGGTTGGCTTGCGTTTAAGCTATCTAGGCAAAACAATAAGGCGTTACGCGCCCGATCGTCCTTTCGACCGAGTGCACCGAGATCGACAAGACCTTCTATACAATCAAACTTTTCGGAATATTCTTCGAATTGTTTGATTGCCATTTCGTCCCATTTCAGAGCGCAAACTCGATTTTCGGGGGATAAATCATTAATTTTTTCTTTCAGCTTCTGAAATATAAAATTGCAAAAGCCGGGTCTTACATCGACTTCAGCGATCCAAGTACGCACAGTACTTTCCGCTGGAAACATGCATCCTGCGCTTCTCAATCGTGTATACGCCGAAGCCGAGTAGTAATACAGCTGCTTTGAAAGATCTTTTTCCTCCTCGGTGTATGGAGTATTTCTGCGATGTAATTGGAACTTTATAAGCGTTTTCGCTGTCGGTGTCAAATCCTTCTGCTGATCTAGAAAATTGTTGACGGAGAGCTTTTTTTGTCTTTTTGTAAGACGAGGATTCTTCGTTGTAACGCGCTTTAACTTTTGACGCAATTTTCTTATTATATTAATGCGTGATGCATTTTCCCTTTTTAAAATTCGGTTCTGTTTGCGCAAATTTGCAATTTCTTTATGGAGGTCAACAACATCCGAAGATTGCAATTCAATTTTTGACGGTTCAAGGACAGCCTGATTAGTGACGGTTGGCGGTTCTATTCTAATCCATGTGCAATCGTCGTCGTCTGAATCAGCAAAGCATAACATTCTCTTCCTATATTTACGAACATGCTCCGCCATTCCATCAGTGCTATGTATATTATTAGAAACTGATAGAACGCAGTGATATGGATCCGATCTAGATTCGCTTCCATCTTGTTTTTCCACCGAGGTGGTGGTTGTCGATGTAATAGATTCGCGCGAAAACAACGGTATGTTTCCAGTGGAATGCAGGGAGCGACGTATTTTTGTCGATACAACTGGCATCGATTCGCCGATATTGTCATTATGAATTGACGGTACAGATTGAACAACATTTAGCGGCAATTCCATAGAAACAATGTCACTAACCTTAACACATTCTTCAGAAAGACAAAGCTCACCGTTTGTGTTCCCGTCGTTCGAGACTGTACACGATTCTATCTTTGAACCATCCGGTACTGCTACAAGAGGTCGAGGGATCGCATTTCGCAAAATATCGTCGGTACTATCACTTTTAAAGTCCGTAGGGCTGAAATGATCGGCGCACAGCCCTCTGTTCCGCAGAGTCCTTTCTGATAAAATCGACAAGTGTTGATTCCCTGTGGTAATATGACAATATTGAGGGTAATCAAAAAGTTACGTTTTTGATTCGAACATATTACGGTAATTATTTATTATGCTTTTTTTAATTCAATTTATGATCTTCTGCATACATTAAATAAATATAAGTGAATTTTTATTTAAAAAAAAAACCTTTTTTATAGTAGAGTAAATGGCAAGATGAATGGCTAACCGAAATTTCATTCTTCGTGGAAATCTTTCGTTTAATTCGTGTGTAATAAAAAAATTAATTTTACTGTTAATCTGCATTAATGTCGCGTATTGTTAAGCGGACCCTTTCTTGATTTTGTTTATTTCTCGAAACAGGGCGGTTTAAAAAACAAATTATTATTTTCACATAAAATATTGTCATTCAAGATGCCTGAAGAAATATTCATTTTCAAACAAAAACGGGTACGTTCAATGGTAGCTATTACAATTTGAACAAATTTAGTGTACAAATTTGACATATCCAACTGTTTATGCACGAGTTATCGTCTCCATCAATTAAAAAAAGGTGGTTTCGAGAAAAACGTCATTCACATTGTAACTATTTTATTTCTACACTTACTCGAATCTAATGAAATATACTCATTCATTGTAATTCTTTATTGCTTCCCCTTAGGGTTACAAGCCTCCCGTTTCTCGCCCTTTACACTTTCTCTATTTACATTTCCTTACCCTATGATCTTATTCTACCTTATCTACTACTTATTGTCTACCTTATTCTATTGATATTTCCCTTATTCTACGTCTTATCTTCTACTCCGCTTTTTCTTGTTTCCTCGTCTCTCGCTCGCACGCTCGCTCGCCTTTACCTTTTCCTCGTCGCCTTTCTTTCTCTCCTTTGTACATTTCGTTTTCCTATTCTCTAGTTATCTAATGCCCTTCTCTCCTCTCCTCCCCTCCTTCTCCCGACTTCCGTTTCCTCTCCATTCATTCCATTCCTTCTTTCACTCCCTTCTTTCCTCTTCCCCCTCCCCATTTCCCTGTTCCTTCTTTTTCTTGCGTTCTCTTGCTCCGTTCATTTCCTTTATTCACTCTTCTCCTCCCCCATCCTCACTCAATATTTCTCCTATCCTCTCCCCTATCCCCTTACTCTCTTCTCTTTCCCCCTTGCACCTATCCAACACGTGTTCCCACGTCACTAGTATAGCGGCCACTATGGCGACCCCCACTCCTATCCCCACTCCTTCCCCCACTCCTTTTCCCCCACTCCGCGGTCGCCGAGTTCGCCGTGAGCTCGAGCGGTCGCGGATGCGGGGGGGGGTGGTGCGCAGGGGGTGGAGGGGGGATGGAGGGTGTCGGCATAGTGGCGCGCTGTTTTTTAGTAGGGGTGGAGGGGGATGGAGGGTGTCGGCATAGTGGCGCGCTTTTTTTATTTGATTAATTAACCCTAGTACTTACCGGTCGCTCCGCACCCCCGCTACCGCACCCCTCGGCGTTCCAGCTCACACACACACACACACACACACACACACCCACACACACACACACACACACACACACGCACTACATGCTGCCGTAGCTATCGTATCCGTCGTCTTCTTCTTCTTCTTCCTCTTCGCCGTCCTCCCCCTCCAAAAATAAACGGGCCACGTTTCTCCCCCTCTCGTCGAAAAACTGCACTGTTATAGTGTCATTATAAACAGCCATAGCTGTCACTACGCGTGCCGACAAAAAAAAATACGTGTCTTCTGCACGATGCGCGTAGCTTAAATCGTACAGCTCGTAGCACCCACACATTATATTTAAAATAGGCGTTAATTTAAAATGAGGGTGCAGATAAAAAATATTTATACTTTCGACAAATTCTTCGCGGCCCTCGTCAACGAGGGCTACGTTGCAATAACTGTCGTACGATATTTGGCGAATTACACCCCTATAAACACTACCACCCACTTTAACTGCACAGTATGTGTCTTCAGTAAGGTTTGCTAAGCCTATACGCGCACCATTGCCATTTTCCACGTAAAATACACGGAGACACTCGACGAGCTCCCGATAGGCCGTAACCATAGCGGCCGTTCGTATGTATATTTCATTAAAGTCTTTAAACTCGACGATGGTACATGCAAACTGCGGTGGCATAGCTTCGACCTCCCACAGAGGATACATAATAGGTATATATATAAAACGCAACTTTCTCGAACGACACATGAATAAGAACTGAGTTCTATAGCTCAACAAGATCTTGCAGAACCCCGTGTATCCCCCTCCCAGCAGCCCTTAGAGCGATGTGGAAAACAATATCTGTTAAGAAGAACTCATCATTCCGAGGAATGCACACGTGCATCCGTCACGTACCTATAGTATAGCTTGTTTATATCAACACAAAACTGAAACGAGTGTTTTCGTAGAATATGTACCACAGTGAGGAATGCACACCTGGGCTCATCACGAACTTACGATTCAGCAGTTGTACTGTTGTGCCTTGAATGCAAGCACTAATCATTGCGCTGCTGTAGCGCTTGGCAACCGATAGAAAAGCGTTCCAATATCGTACGACGGAAACGAATCAGCGTTTTCTGCCAAAGTCACAGTTTTGAGGGTGACTTTGGGCCGCACGCGCTGCTGACGGTGCAATGCCCAAAGCAGATCCGTGGGAAGTTTGCCGAAGCACCGAGCACCGACCAATACGCCGATGCTTCGATTAGGCAGTCTCTTAGCAACAGCAAGAGCGATAAGTCGTCGGTCTCGAGGCGCTAAGTTCGATCGCGATTAGTAACTTAAATCTTTGTATTGTGTTAATAAATTCACCCGTTTAGTATCGTAGTTTTCGGAGTTGGAGTGCGCTCATTTTTGGTAACCCTAAAGAACCCGTCCTCGAATATCTCGTTCCCACGTAACGAGAGTTGGGGGGCACAACAGTACATATATATATGTATATATATATATATATATATATATATTGAAACGTGTTGACTATGTTTCATTAATATTTGTGTTCGGGATCTCGAGCGGAGAATAAATAAATGTGGTCCTAGGTAGAATTCTCTTTTTCGTTTATTTTTAAGCCTCGGTTACATGCCTAGATAATGTAGTGAAACTGTTTTATCTTAGCCGTCGATTAGCGTGATAAGTAGTACACATCGATTATTGTGATCTCGATCGTGATTTTGGCGCGGTATGCGTCGGTCGAGTTTCGGTGTGTTTATGTTCGCTCGTCTCAAATCAATATGGCGCTCGCCCTGTTTTGACACTTCGTGTGTTGCCGGGTATCGGCGTTCGCTTCTCGCCGAGTTTCCGACTTAGATCTACGTGCGTGAAGTGATTTTGTGCTTTCCCCAGGGTTCGGTACGTATCGAAATTATTGTATGTCGCCAGAAGAGTTATCTATTTCTTTCTTTTAGGTTCCTGGTGTTAATTTTCCGTGACTCTTGTACGCCTTTGCGTCGGTGCGTGCGGTCGGATGCTTGCTCACCTGGTCGGTCTCGAAGTCCTCGCCTCGACTGATTTCCGCCGTGCCCGAGGTAATGTTTAACACTCCGTCCTTAGGAAATACTTCTTACGACGTGATTTTACAAGTTAGGCTTATAGTGGGTTGACCGTGTATCAGTCGAGATTCCCTCCTTGCTGCTCGTGGCGGCAATTTGGGCGTCGAAAGATATCGGTTGTTCCCCCTGCTAACGGTAAGTTCCCGAGAAGGTGAGGTCACAGTTGGTAGCTGGATCGCTTATTTATATTGTTATTCTTAGCGATTTGTTGACGAGAAGCGTAGCCCTCTTACGATTGTTTAATGAACTAATGTTATAATTTTCTGTTTCAGGTTTATTCGTCTCAATATATATATATAAATACTAGTGTATGTGTGATATAGTGAACAATAGCGTTCACACATAGTAACATAATTTATTTGAATAACCGTATATATATATATATATATTGAAATGTTCGTTTCGGTGACTCGGGGGATATTGAGAGGTAGACGAAAAAGAAAGTTTAATTATTCTTTATTTCCCTTTCTGTGACTATCTTCACACACTTGCCTTCGTACAGTAATGGTAGATTAGGTGACTTAAGGTATTTCGAGAGGTAGCCGACAAAGAAAATTTAATTATTCTTTATTTTTCCTTCGTGACTACCTTCACACACTTGCCTCAGTACATTAAGCCACTCTTGATCTATGACGTCGATTCGTGCGTTCGACTGGTCGCTCGGTGCGTTGATTGGCGCGCACCGTGATGAAATTTCCGTAATTGATATGGCTGATTGGCTGCGGAGTAAATCACTGGAAATCGATGCTCCGCGGCGTGCCCGCTAAGATGGCGGCGCCGTGGTGAATCGCGGATGTGTGGTGTGTTTTTGTGCGACGTTTTGGGATTAATTCGCCGTGGTAAGTAAATTTTCAATCTCTTGTTTGTTGTTGGATTCTTCTTGCAACTTTTCCTTAATTTTTTAGTGCTGCTGGTTGGGCTTGGGAGCTTTTCAGACTAATTATGGTTTATTTTCTGCACGAGGTGAGTTCTCGCCTTTTTAATCTATGTGCTCGAATTCTTGTACTGCAGTTGTTTTCCCTTTCAGGGCTTGCAACGGTAATTTGTTTTGTTGCTGCCGTTACTTGGATGTTTTCGGGGTTGTGCTGCCGCTGCTTACTGTCTTTGTAAATCCTGTTGTGCTGCTTATAGACTACCGCTGCTGAATTTGCACCGGGTGGTAATGTGATATCGGTAAGTGTTTAACAATCCTTTCTTGATTTTCCTTCACTTAATTGTGACGATGGTGATTTTCTTTATCCCCAAAGATCCTCGCTGTTCTTCCCTTTTTGAGCATACTTTTCTCGCTTGCTTCTCTCCGCACCTACGGATTTCTTAACATTTTCTCCTTATCCGTTTGTCTCGATAACTTTCAGTCTTGAATTTTTCTCCCTCTTCTTTCTTCCTGTTCCTCTTCAGCGAGTTGTTCTCGAGTCAGCCTGTCGCGCTCTCTCTTCCGAGCATACTCTTCTCAGCCTTCTCAGAATTTCTCGCTTGAGAGATTTTTGATCTTCGTAAAATTGCTCCCTGTACTTGATACGGTAACCCGTCTATTCCTTTTCTCTTCCAGCGAGTCAGTTGCGAGTTAGCCACCCTTGCTCTCCTCTCGGAGAGTAATGTACCAGCTTCCTTAAGACTTTCTCACTTCGACGATGCTGGATTCGGTTCAAATTCTTCTCTAAAATTCTATACCGTAACCCGTTATTCCCTCTTTCTTCTCCAGCGAGTCGGTCTCGAGTTAGCCACCCTCACTCTCCTCTCAGAGAGTAATGTACCAGCTTTCTTAAGACTTTCTTGCTTTTGAAGTGATTAGAAATTTCGGTGATTTCTCCTTATTTTTCCTCGTTTATATATTTTCCTTTCTATCCTTCTACTTTGGAGAAACTCTTCCATCTATCTTATTTTCCTTGAATTTATCTTTTCTGTCCTTTTCTAATTCTGTTTTCATTTTCAGGTGCGGTGGCAGATGGCGGCACGTGGCCAGGGCGGGAAACGTCTCATTGTCCCCCCTGATTTTTCCACGCGGAGTCATGCTGAGCTGTGGATGATGTACCTTCTTTCGCAGCTTGAGTATGCGCAGCGAGGGAAAATCATTTCTTATCATTTTCTGTTTTCTGTTCTATTACTCTTGCTTTTATTTAAGGTTTTCTTATTTATTTCTTTACTTTGTTTGTAATTTCTTTTGCTTTGATTGTTTTATATAGTCTTATTTTTCCTTTGTTTCGAGCTGCTTTTGGTTTGTTTTTCTTTTTGCTTCTATCTGCTTTTTAAATAAAATTTCTTTTGCTTTGTTTTTGCTTTCTTTCAGTTTATTTGGTCTTTTGTTTCGAGCTGCTTTTGGTTTGTTTTTCTTTTTGCTTCTATCTGCTTTCTTTTCTTTTGAATATTCGTTTTAGGAAAGGTGAGGAAAGTAAAAGTCGTGGGTTGATATAACAAAAAAATTTTATTTTATTTTAAATTGACGTGACCGAGGCTGTGTCGGATTGCTCCTCATCTGACGGTTGGACTTCTTCTTGATAACGCGGCCATAACATGCTCCAATCGTGCGGAGGGTCTTCCTCGTCGTCGTCGCTCGGGATGTATGTTGAGGCGTCCTCGTCGTATTCGCTGTCCTCGTTGTAGGCGTGGTTGTGTGTTGCTGGTCGAGGTGTGTGCGTGGTTCCTGCTCTTCCCAGTATCTCGTCCCTTGTCAGGGGCCGACCGGCGTATTTTTGCCATACCCTTAATTCATCGGTTCTCGATGACAGATTCGGTCCCTCGCTGTGCCAGTAGAACGTCGTATGAGTTTCGTTTGGTATCGCCGCATGTAGCCTGATGGCCATGTCGGTGTAGTTTTCCTCGTCGTTTGTTAATTTGGCATAGATCGCCTCTGTTCCCGTGCGTGTTTCTTCTACTTTCACGTTCCACATGGTCTTTCGTACCTCTTCCCTTAAATGGTCGGTCGTTTCCCACTCGTATAGGTGACCTTTAGTCGGTTTGAGTCCCCTGATTGCACATGGGATTGCTAACCAGGGGTACCCGTACGTCCACGTTGGCGGTTCGTAACACTCCTCTTTTTCGTAGTAGAGCTCGCGTCCGTAATCTCCCAACCAAACTTTGAGCTCGTCTTCTTCTTGGTCTAATTTGATTATGTTCGCTCTGGAGAAGGTGTTGCCGTCTCTAACGAGGATGCCTCTTCCTTTGTACATTTCTTCTTCCAGACTGGGATCGGGGTTTTTTATATCCCGTATCTTTTTTAGTATCTCGGGGATTTCGTACCCGTCTCGTGGTATATAGCTGAACAGTAGCTCCGGTGATATTGTTCCGATCACTTCCACGTTCAGATATTCTCCTCTAATTCCCTCAATCGGGCAATTTCTATACGTTCTTGCCATGGTTGTTGCTTCTCTCACTGTTATCGGTTGAATGATCTTCCAATGATATTCCTGGGTACCACGCCCGAATATTCTCATCCGTGACTGTGAATAATTCGAAATCGTTGACATACTTTATTGTTATTAATCTTTTTTTTTCTTTTGTTTTGCGTTGTTTTTGTCGCCGCTTTGCCTTCTTCTTTTTTTTATTGATTTTGGTTTCGGGAAAATTTTTCTTTTCTTCGTCACCGTTCATGCTTCGTTATTCGCTTTTTGTGTTTAACTGATTTTTGGGGTTTCGCTCTTTTTTCCGTTAGCCTTTGATCATCTTGGCCTTAAGGGTTTCGATCTACTTTCGAATTTCACCTCCTTTTGGCTTATCTGCCCTCTATTGATTCGATCGAGTTATCTTTTCGATCGTTTCACCTTAGTGATATTAGTCACATTGGTTTTGATTATCTTTTCTTTTATCTTTTCTTGCTTTTTCTTCTAGTATTCTTTCTTTTATCGTTTGGTTGTTTGTTTTTGTCCTTTCTCTTCCTCATCTTCTTGAGAAGTTTTTTCTTTGTATTTTTTTAATAAACATCCATGAAATTTTCCTCTCTCCCGGCCTGTTGCGGGGTCGCGGAGGAGATATGTCGCTATGCCTACACATTTGCTAATTTCATATGGACCTTCGTATAGTGGCATAAATTTCGCCGTTTTCTTTTTACTCGGATCTGAGACGTTGAGTGCCCTTACGAGCACTTTTTCGCCTTTTTCAAAGGTCGTTGTTGCATGCGTGTTGTTGAATTTTTCTGCTCTTTTTTCGCCTTTCTTGCGGATCCTTTCTTTTACAAGGGCAATTTTATCCTCCTGGCTTAGTTGGTTGACCTCTTCTTCGTTGAGTGCCAGTATCCACTTCCTCCAGATTCGGAAAGGTTTCCTCTTTGTGTGGAGTTCCGTTGGCGTGACCTCTGTCGTTTCATGATGTGTATCATTTATGCATGTTTCGATCACTGGTAACCAGTGAGCCCATCCGATATGGTTTTCTTCGACAAACGTCCGGAAGAATCTTCCTAGTTCTCGGTTTACTCGTTCGACTATATTTCCTTGTGGGTGCCTGATCGATGAGAAAATACCTTTTATTCCCTCTTTTTCTAGTTTGTCTAGCCATAATTTTGAAGTAAACTGCGTCCCATGGTCGAACTGAATCTTTTTTGGTTTCCCATATTTCGGAACGTAGTCTTGAAAGACTTTTCTTATTGTGGCTTCCGCGTTCGCTCGTCGGAGTGCATATAGTTTTACCAGTTTCGAGAACGCGTCGATCGTGACCAGTATGTGTTTCACGCCGCCGCTGGCTGTTGGTAGTGGACCAAAAAAGTCAATCGATAGTAGATCCCCTGGTCCTTCTGGCAGGATTGTCTGCATCTTCGCATAGTTGGTCTGGGTCGGTACTTTATTCCTCTGACATGTGTCGCAATCTGCGAGGATCTTCCGCACCCGTTCTGCCATATGAGGATGTGTGAAATCCTCCTCTAATATGCGGTATGTTTTCTTTGCCCCGACGTGTCCGTATAGTGTATGGCATTCTTTGACCATTTTCTCTAATAATCCTCTTGGGATGATCACTCTCCATGTACCTTTATTGTCTTTCTTTTGTAGGCATTCTTCTTTGATTCTATACCCTTTCCGCCCTTTTTTCTCCATGATTTCCTCCCATATGACCGCCAGCGTGGGGTCCTTTCTTTGCTCCTTGCCGAAAGTGCGGAAACATTCCTCCATTTCCGGGTTTATTTCGTGCGCCAGAACCGTTGCCATTATGAGGTGACTTTGCTTCCCATTTTCTTTAATTTCTGGTCGACTTAACCAGTCTGCAACCAAATTTTCACGCCCTGCGCAATGTTTCACCTCTAGGTCGTACTCCTGAATCAAGAGCGCCCATCTTAGCAGCCGGTCCCCCCCGAATCGACAGGTTTTTAGAAATGTCAGCGCCTTATGGTCAGTGATAATCTGGATTTTGGCCCCCCGAAGGTATGATCGGAATTTTTGGAGGCTCCAGACTATTGCTAGTAGCTCTTTTTCCGTCGTTGTATATCGCAACTCGGCTCCTTTCAGCGTTCGACTTGCGAATGCTATCACTCCTGTTTCTCCTTTGTCATTTTTTTGTCCGAGAACCGCCCCCAACGCGTAACCACTGGCATCTGTAGTCAGGATATATCCTAGTTTGGGGTCCGGATGTCTCAATATGATGTCTTCCACAAATAATCGTTTTGTGTCTTCAAATGCCTTCTGTCTTCGTGCATCCCAATCCCACCGTTCTCCCTTCCTCAGCAGTTCTATGAGGGGCACGGTTGTTGCGGCGTGTTGGCTGGTAAACTTCGTGTAGAAGTTAATAAGCCCTAAGAAACCCCGAAGCTGCTTCAGATTGTTTGGCTCTGGGAATTCCTTGATTGCCTGGATTTTTTGTGGTTGCGGTTTGATGCCGGTTGTTGTTAGGATGTGGCCGAGGAACTCCACTTGTTCCTTAAAGAATGCTGACTTGTCAAAATTCAAAGTCAGGCCGTGTTCGCGGAGCCTTCGGAATAATACTTCCATGTGTTGCACATGTTCTTCATATGTCTCGGATATGCATAGGATGTCATCGACGAAGTTTAATACAAAATTTTCCAGGCCGGCCAGTGCTATGTCCAGCGCTTTTATTAAGCTTGCCGTGCTGGTCTTCAATCCGAACGGGGTTACGGTAAATTGGTAGCATTTTCCTTCATGGAGAAATGCTGTATACTGCCGGGATTCGGGAGACAATGGGATTTGCCAAAAACTGCTGGTCATGTCCAGACTTGACATCACCCGAGCTTTTCCACATCTTCTTAAGATTTCGTCTGTTGGTAGTGCCGAGTCATGATCTTCCACCAAGTACTGGTTTAGTTGCCGTGCGTCTAGGCATAGGCGTACTGACCCGTTCTTCTTTATTACCGTTACCATTGGGTTTATGTATTGGCTTGTCGTTCTCTCAATGACTCCGTGTTCTAACATCCTTTTGATTTCTTCTCCTACTTTTTCCCTGTATTTTAGCGGGATTGGGTATGACCGGTGAAGATACGGAGTTGGGTTCTTCACTACTAGCTTGTGGACATAGGCTGTCATCCTCCCCGGTTTTTCTGAAAATAGCTCCTGGTGCTCGTAAATGATCGTTTTGAACTGTTCCTTAATGTCTATCGGCACCGCCTCGGCTTCTTTTAATTTTCTGTCGACTTCTTCTTCCGTCAGTTTTCCCTCTGACCCCTTTTCCCGCTCGATTTCCATCGTCGTTGCTGTCTGGCCGTGGATTGTTTGCCATCCTTTTTCGTCTAGGTACAGGATGGGTGTGTCCTCTACCCTTACTGTTCCCGTCTGGATATCAAGGTGCATTCTGAATTTCTGCATTCCGTCGATTCCCAGCAGGGCCTGTCTTCTTAATTTGGGTACGATCATGAGTGGCATAATCGTCGCCGCGTGATGGATCTTGATCTCCACCATCATTTGTTTCTTGATTTTGCTTTTGTTGCCTCCAAAGGCCCCTTGTACTTCTCCTCCGACGACTGGCAACACTGGGCATCCTTCTAGCTCGGTCGCTAATCCTGCGTAGCATTCTTCTGAGATGCATGTTACTTCGCTTCCACTGTCGATCAGCATGGGGATCTCTTTTCCTGCTATGCAGGCCATAACCACGGGGCATGGTGGGTTGCGGTCCGCTTCTTGTACCGATGTCCTGCCTTCTTCGGCTAGGTATTGTCCTGGATTTTCGAATGTATTGTTACTTATTGGTGTCTTCTTAATTGCCAGGATGTCAGTCTTCTCCTGTTCTTTCTTCCTTCTTCTTCGCTCTCTGGTTTTCTCGTTCCGTTTCAGTCTCTTTCTTACTTCCTCCAGCTCCGCCAGTTGCATGTCTTCCTCCGTTGCACCTCGCTCATGTTTGGCTTCTATTGCCATGACTACGGGTGCAACGTCGACTCGTTTCCCTGGTCCTGAGTGTCTGTGGTTGCTGGCAGGTCGTTTTTCTGCGTTTCCTCTTTTTCTTCTTTCCTCGGTGGTCCCCAGGTCCTTTGCTCGGGGGCCTGATTTCTCGTCCAGGGGCGTTCACCCCAGTTTTGTCGTCGGGTGTCCCGTTCTTGACCCTGATTGTGGGACCATCTTGGTGGTGGTGGGTTTTGATAGCTTCGTTCCCGTTGCCATCCCCGCTGGTCCTTCCATCGACTGTCTCGTCTCTCCTTCTGATAGCTATCATCGGTGCCGTTATTCGTTCGGCTACTACGTTTCTGGGCATTCAGTAATCCTGCCCCATCCATTCCCTCGAGTAGCATGAGGAACTCGTCGACGGTTTTTACCGTTCCTATTTGGACTGCTGCCCTTATGGTTTCATCAAAATGATTTCCGAGATGTCTGATGATTTCCTCATTTGATAGGCTTTTGCCCAGATCTTTTGCATTGCCGAAAATTCTGGTTGCATATTCTGCTCGAGTTGCTTTATGTTCGTCGAGTTCATATGCCCCAAACTCTAGGTTTCGGCTTACTTTTGCTTGTATTTCTCGATTCCAGTATCTCGATTTGAATTTTTCGGCGAATTCGTCTATGGTGTGGATGTCGTCTTCCACCACTCTCCACCAGTCTTTTGCCGCTCCCTTAAGTGATGTTCCGATTAAATAATGGAGGTCCGTATTTCCGGTCACCCTCCAAAATTGCTGGAGATCCCTTAAATATCGAATGGGTCTCTCTTTGCCATCCCCGGAGAAAGACGGTGGTTGTTGTTTGGCCACGTATAACTGACTGACGTTCATGCCTGCTCCTGTTATATTCATGGTCTGTGACATCCTGGTTCGAAATTCTTCCTCCCAATATCCGAGTTTGTCACGATTTGCTTTGGCCACCGTTGCTGTTGCTTTCACGTTTTCGTGTACCTGGTTCATATTCGACACTGTTCTTTGTAATTTTTTTTCTAACGCGTCGAAATCGGCCCTCCTTTCCCTGTCGACTTCGTCGATGTTCGCCGCTAGCGTGTCCTGGGCAATGGTGATCTTCCGGTCTGTTTGCGACACTACGCGGTCGAGTTCTTCTTGAAACTCGAGTCTGGCAAACTCTTGTGTCTGTTTGCATCGTAATACACATTTTTCATCTTGCTCCTTAAAGTTTTCATTTCGGAGAATCCTCTCCCTGTTCTGTTCGTTTTTTACCTCCTTAAGTTCTCGCATTAATAAACGAATTGATTCTTCCATCTCAATTTGCATTTCTTCGGACATAACGGTCCCTTCCTCCATTGGGCTCTCGACCATCGGTTCCATGTCTTGTCGTTCTGGAGTTTCTCCTGGTGATTCTCCCGGTGTCTCCATTTTCTTTCTTTTTCTGTCTCAAAACCCTCGAGTCCCTGTTCGGGCGCCAAATGAAATGTTCGTTTCGGTGACTCGGGGGATATTGAGAGGTAGACGAAAAAGAAAGTTTAATTATTCTTTATTTCCCTTTCTGTGACTATCTTCACACACTTGCCTTCGTACAGTAATGGTAGATTAGGTGACTTAAGGTATTTCGAGAGGTAGCCGACAAAGAAAATTTAATTATTCTTTATTTTTCCTTCGTGACTACCTTCACACACTTGCCTCAGTACATTAAGCCACTCTTGATCTATGACGTCGATTCGTGCGTTCGACTGGTCGCTCGGTGCGTTGATTGGCGCGCACCGTGATGAAATTTCCGTAATTGATATGGCTGATTGGCTGCGGAGTAAATCACTGGAAATCGATGCTCCGCGGCGTGCCCGCTAAGATGGCGGCGCCGTGGTGAATCGCGGATGTGTGGTGTGTTTTTGTGCGACGTTTTGGGATTAATTCGCCGTGGTAAGTAAATTTTCAATCTCTTGTTTGTTGTTGGATTCTTCTTGCAACTTTTCCTTAATTTTTTAGTGCTGCTGGTTGGGCTTGGGAGCTTTTCAGACTAATTATGGTTTATTTTCTGCACGAGGTGAGTTCTCGCCTTTTTAATCTATGTGCTCGAATTCTTGTACTGCAGTTGTTTTCCCTTTCAGGGCTTGCAACGGTAATTTGTTTTGTTGCTGCCGTTACTTGGATGTTTTCGGGGTTGTGCTGCCGCTGCTTACTGTCTTTGTAAATCCTGTTGTGCTGCTTATAGACTACCGCTGCTGAATTTGCACCGGGTGGTAATGTGATATCGGTAAGTGTTTAACAATCCTTTCTTGATTTTCCTTCACTTAATTGTGACGATGGTGATTTTCTTTATCCCCAAAGATCCTCGCTGTTCTTCCCTTTTTGAGCATACTTTTCTCGCTTGCTTCTCTCCGCACCTACGGATTTCTTAACATTTTCTCCTTATCCGTTTGTCTCGATAACTTTCAGTCTTGAATTTTTCTCCCTCTTCTTTCTTCCTGTTCCTCTTCAGCGAGTTGTTCTCGAGTCAGCCTGTCGCGCTCTCTCTTCCGAGCATACTCTTCTCAGCCTTCTCAGAATTTCTCGCTTGAGAGATTTTTGATCTTCGTAAAATTGCTCCCTGTACTTGATACGGTAACCCGTCTATTCCTTTTCTCTTCCAGCGAGTCAGTTGCGAGTTAGCCACCCTTGCTCTCCTCTCGGAGAGTAATGTACCAGCTTCCTTAAGACTTTCTCACTTCGACGATGCTGGATTCGGTTCAAATTCTTCTCTAAAATTCTATACCGTAACCCGTTATTCCCTCTTTCTTCTCCAGCGAGTCGGTCTCGAGTTAGCCACCCTCACTCTCCTCTCAGAGAGTAATGTACCAGCTTTCTTAAGACTTTCTTGCTTTTGAAGTGATTAGAAATTTCGGTGATTTCTCCTTATTTTTCCTCGTTTATATATTTTCCTTTCTATCCTTCTACTTTGGAGAAACTCTTCCATCTATCTTATTTTCCTTGAATTTATCTTTTCTGTCCTTTTCTAATTCTGTTTTCATTTTCAGGTGCGGTGGCAGATGGCGGCACGTGGCCAGGGCGGGAAACGTCTCAATATATATATATATATATTATGTAACGGTCCAGCGACGGATGACCCCGTGACCTGTAAACAAAAGAAACAAAGGTAAGTTAAATAAACTACCACCAGATGGCGAGCAACAAAAACAGATCTCGCAAACAACATAATGTTTGCGAGAATATAAAAATGCGATAAATAAACCAGAAAGGCACCTCTAAAATCGGTCCTGATTCGAGCAAACCACTCGAGGGAAGGAGTAACCCCGGCGGAGCAGCACATACCTCGGTATCGTGACAGCGGAGCCACGGGTGAGCAACCCTCAGGGCAAGCCCGAATCAGGTGAACTTACCGGTATCGAGGAAGTCTAAGGAGGCGCCACATTCAGAAGGCGCAGCAAGTTCCAAGAGGCGCAGACGGACCCAAGAGGCGCAGCAAGTATCCAGAGGCGCACCAACCATCCAGAGGCGCAGCAAGAACCAAGAGGCGCAGGAACAACTAAGAGGCGCAGACAGCAACAGCAAGGCGCAGAGAGTATCTGAAGCGCAGTCGACAATCTGTCACCTGAAAAACAACCAAGACGTCAATAAAAAAGGAAAATTGCGGAACGTGCATTAGAATGTAATTTACCTTTTATCTGAGAATAATAAGCTGCCACACATCTAAGATCAGCCACCACGAATGCCAAAGACGACGCACTACAGCACCTGAAAAGATAAAAATTACGCATAAAATAACTGAATAAACGAACGCGCGCATCAGAAAAACACTTACCAAATTCGATTATCCGGTGAAAAACAGCACACGAGACACTACACTCCACTAAAACACCAAAATCTGTCACAAAAACAAACAATACGCCTGCGCGCACATGTCACGGCCGCGGCCATATTGATTACCGGCACGCCATCGATCAACCGCGTCAGGATTGACGCGCAACTCATAGATATCAAGGTATCGAGGCGCACCCAGCGGCAAATTAAGCGAACCGTGGGTATTTAGGGAGAGTACGTATAACGGCTCACGCACATACTCTGTACATCTAATTGAAATAATAAAACCTACTTTACCAACGCATTCCTTCGTCTCGACTATCTTAATTTCTCTCGAGTCCTCGAACAAACTACGTTTCAATATATGTATATATATATGTATATATGCGCAATTCCTCTTAATTATATTAATTACCTATAAATTGTCAAATACATCAATGATCGTATGTGCAAAAGAGCGCGCGATAGCGCTTTATAAAGGTACGAGAGAGTGTACAGACCACTCTACGGATAGCCGCACACAGAGAAGAGCCTCATATATGGAATACCTCTGTTCCAGAGAGAGAGTGAGAGCCATAGGTAGCGCATAAGAGCGAAAGAGACAGAGGGGCAAGTTCGCGAAAGCATTGCAGTATATATGACATGCAGCGTCACCTGTACCACTCATCTTCGCTTCGCATATACTATGGATGAGAGAGGAAGAACTATAGAGCACTCTGTAGGAAGACAGATACAGTGCTACAGTCTGTTTCTTTTTTATTTTCTTTATACATGAATAAATATCATTTTTTCGTGCTGCACCAAATGGTATAACTGTATAATCTTTTCAATTATTATTTGAAATGATATATACGGAACTCTGCACATCATACGGTGTAACTGCCCGGATTTTTAATTTTTATATTTTTTCAGTAACTATCGAAAAAAATGAGATTTTTAATTACCAATCGAAAAGTTGGGATTTTAATTGCCCGCTCAAAACACATCGGTCTTTCAAAAACATGTCTTTTTGAAAATTTTCGTTTTTCGAGAGTGAGAGCTCATGAAGGCATACGCTCTCACGCTCTCACGTAAGAATGAGAGAGAGAGAGAAAGAGAGAGAGACTGCACGAGGTAACGAAGAGGAGATATTGCTAGCAGTATATACGGCTCGCAGTGTGCTTCCCCCGTACCGTTCACCACCACCTCGCCTATAGTCTAGATCAGAAGGCACGCGCTCTCTATCTCTTAAAGGCGCTGTATGTATGAGAGAGAAAAAGCTATAGAGGTCTCGGTAGGAAGACAGATACCATGCTACAACCTGCTTCTTTTTTATTCTCTTTATTCGAGGCTAAATGTCTTTTTTCGTGATGTACCAAATTGAATAACTGCGTAATCTTTTCAGTTATTATGGCTATATATATATATATATATATATATATATATATGTATGTAGGGGCCGTTGCACATAAAACGGTGCAATTACCAGTATTTTAAATTTTTGCGTTTTTAATATTTTCAATATCCATCAAAAAATTCTTCGATCGAAAAAAACATCTCTTTGTGAAAATTTTCGCTTTTGAATGTACTTCTAAACATATAGAAAATTATTGGCGAGGTTTTTTGAATGCAATTTTAATTTTTAATTTTTACTTTTTTAATCATATACAGGGTGTCCCATTTTAATCTTACACCTGATTTTTCTCGGAAAATACTGCTCCGATCAAAAATTGTGTATAATGAAACTTTTAGGGTTCGAAGGGGGACGTTAAAAAAAAATTTTTTTTTTGTATCATAATTCAAAATGGCGGCTGTAAGATGGCCGACATGTTTTTTTTTAATAGAAACAGGCCATTTCTTTGTTACTAAAAAATTTGTCGGATCAAAACTAACAACTTTTATAGGAACATTTTTTTGATAAAGTCCATAATTTTTGGAGTAGAACACCATTTTTGACTATTTTAGCGTTATCCAGGATGTACCACGAGGAGGTAAAGTCTTTAACATCCCAAGTGTAAGTGTGTGTGTGTGTGTGTGTGTGTGTATGTGTGTGTTTGCGCGCGTGTGAGTGTGAGTGTGAGTGTGAGTGTGTGAAACACTCACAAGGATTAGGTCTCTGCGGCTCGTCACTTCCGCAGTATTTACCGACTCCAAAACCACCTCTGAACTCTTAAAGGTGTTCGAAGATTCCCCCATTCATGTTTAAGCATGCCCGAACTCTCCTCTCAAAACCATCGACTGTTCGCAAGAGAACAACTCTCGGGATTGCACGGCAGGCAGCTCAAATGATATGGGGTACCATGAAAATTTTCTCTGGAATGTGTCGCTGTTGAAATTTTTCTGTTAACTGGATACGGCAGGACAATACGAATTTTCATGGTACCCCATATCATTTGAGCGTTTCAAGTTCGCTTCGCTTCTGATCGAAATAAGAAAACGAAATCTCACGTTGAACGCCTACAATAGACGCGGATTTGTTAACCGTTTACTGACGGTAATTCAACAATGGCTGATTTCAGTCCCAACGAAATCGTTGATATGCTCCTTATTTTAGGGAGATGCCGGGGCAATTATTTACGAGCAGAAAATTTGTATCGACGCGAATATCCTGATCGTCGTCATCCATCGTGGCAGACAATCCGAACCCTCGAGAGGAGAGCGAGGGCAGGCCGAATAACCCGCCACCGCCAACGTCGCCAAAACGTGAACAATGATTTTGGTGGCCCGCATGAGGCTCGAAACATGGCTATTTTAGCGATGATAGCAATCGATCCTCATTTGAGTGTTCGAGTGATCTCGGAGCGACTGGGGTTTCCCGGATCCACAGTGCACCGAGTACTGAGAGGTGCAAGGCTCCACCCGTACAGGATACAATTCCACCAAGATACGCCTAATCCTGATCCGTTGCGAAGGATGGAGTTTTGTCGGTGGGCATTGAGACGAATCGAGCAATTCCCAGATTTTTTTAGGTTTGTTATGTTCAGTGATGAATCCACATTCAACAACCGAGGTCAGGTAAATCGATGGAACTTTCGATATTGGACTGATCAGAATCCACGATGGGTGCGACAGATCGATCACCAGCATCGGTGGAGTTTGAATGTTTGGTGTGGAATCATTAACGGGCAATTAATAGGTCCTCACTTCTTCGAGGGAACTGTGACGGGAGCCCGTTATTTTGACTTTCTGCAAAATGAATTGCCGCTTTTGATGGAAGACATTGATTTGGTTACACGTCAACAGATGTGGTTTCAGCAAGACGGTGCACCCGCTCACTGGGCTCGTGTTGTTCGAAATCACCTGGACGCAACATTCGGTCAAAGGTGGATCGGACGAGATGGACCTGTCCATTGGCCTCCAAGATCACCTGATCTTACCTCTCCCGACTTTTTCTTGTGGGGTTATCTTAAAGACGCTGTCTACCGTCAAGCTCCAACCACACAAGAGGATATGAGGGTGCGGATAAGAGCTGCGTGCCGTGCAATCCCGAGAGTTGTTCTCTTGCGAACAGTCGATGGTTTTGAGAGGAGAGTTCGGGCATGCTTAAACATGAATGGGGGAATCTTCGAACACCTTTAAGAGTTCAGAGGTGGTTTTGAAGTCGAAAAATACTGCGGATGTGACGAGCCGCAGAGACCTAATCCTTGTGAGTGTTTCTCACACTCACACTCACACTCACACTCACACTCACAAGGAGGGTTTGGAGTCGGTAAATACTGCGGAAGTGACGAGTCGCAGAGACCTAATCCTTGTGAGTGTTTCACACACTCACACTCACACTCACACGCGCGCAAACACACACATACACACACACACACACACACACTTACACTTGGGATGTTAAAGACTTTACCTCCTCGTGGTACATCCTGGATAACGCTAAAATAGTCAAAAATGGTGTTCTACTCCAAAAATTATGGACTTTATCAAAAAAATGGTCCTATAAAAGTTGTTAGTTTTGATCCGACAAATTTTTTAGTAACAAAGAAATGGCCTGTTTCTATTTAAAAAAAACATGTCGGCCATCTTACAGCCGCCATTTTGAATTATGATACAAAAAAAAATTTTTTTTTGAACGTCCCCCTTCGAACCCTAAAAGTTTCATTATACACAATTTTTGATCGGAGCAGTATTTTCCGAGAAAAATCAGGTGTAAGATTAAAATGGGACACCCTGTATATATATATATATATGTCTGAACCACTCATGAAACCGATACTCCTTGCACGTTTTAAACAAGACGTGTCTTGTTGATCTGGTCAAAAATGCATACAGTCGCCTAGCTTTTATAAACCATCTTTCGACACAGAAGCGACAGTTTCAATCGAGCAGCGTAACAGCGTATTATATTTTATTGTGAATGATGGCAGACCGCGCCCTTCGTAAATGTATTCGCGATTTTTTGCGTTTTGTGCAATTGCACAGCGTGCAGATACGGCGTCGTTGCGACAGTCAGTGGTGTTACGAGTTAAAACATTTATCGGGTGATAAACTCATCAATCGATTGAAGTATCTTATATGGTGGGCTCCTCTGCGCAACATAGTGACGGCCTATAACAGAGGCATACTGCAGGGTCAGAGGGTGATAATGTGCGTGTATGAGGAACTACGCAGAAGAGGTCTTCAAGGCTCCCAGAGCGTCCGCGGTATTGCTGATGAAATCAAGAGTAAGTACTTTTTACAAAATGTAAAAAATGAAAACGGTATAATATGACGGTAATGATATAACAGGTTATCAGCAACTTTGGGACGCATCGAGTGATGAAGAAGCTGCTCTTGTAGAGGCTGCCTGTGTTGTAGAAAATTTTGAGAAAAACACCGCGAAACGTAAGTATTTAGATTTCCTGATACTCTAAATTTTTCAATATAACAGACTTAACTTTATTCTTATACTTTTGTTTTTATCCATTAGACATATCAGAGCAACCCCACACGGAAGAGCCAGGTGAACCGATTGCAGGTCCTTCAGGGCTATGCCAAAGACCGACAAGTACCAGGAAATATGAGGTAACCGATACGGATAGCAGTGACGAAGAAGACGATGCTCACGCTAGCGTTTATGACGGCCGTAATGTTGTCGCTTCATCATCGCAAGACGGCAATGAAGAAGCGGAAGAAGAAAACAGGGTCATTGAACAGCATGAAAATCAGCTATGGGAGTACCCAATAGAGGACGGTGTAATACACAATGATGAAGAGTCAACACTGTTAAATGATGATTGGTATCAGCACCTCCTGGCTGACACCGACTCGGGTAAATATAATTTGTTCTTATATCTAAAAAGTAACATGTTTATTCTAGTCAACAAATAAATGAAACGGTTAATCTACCATAGGTTATTCAACACAGGGATTATTGTTTGATGATGAATAACCGAATTCTATTACATAAAAGGTACTAATAATATTGATAATAGCTTTGAATAAAAGCATGCGTTAATAATGCGGAGATAATCATCCGTATATATTTTCAGAGACGCAGCTAGGAGCTGGGAAGAAGTGTGCTCGCACGGACACAGAGCCATTCAGGGATGTTCAGCCACTCGGAAATCGCTTCGAGATCATCAGGGATGCCGCACGTTATTTTAAACGTTTCAAACTTCAAGGACGCGAAACTACGCTGCGTATCAGACCGCCCCAGGCAGGTTTCTCTGTAATAGACTGGCTCGGCGGAGCATTTCGCGATCTTCTAACGCATATCACCAGTACTTGCACCGGCGGTGACTATGTAGGAATATCATTTACAGCTGATAGTTTAACACAAGGGCCTGTATGGCTGTCCTTCCGACCAGCCAGACATTATACATTTGAAGATGTCTGGCAATTGATAACCAGCGTTGCTCAGAGTGCAACATCTCTTAATATCGGTGACGTGTGCGATATAAAAACCTGTATAGTGAGAGGAGTCGAGGGTCGTGGCAGAAAAGGTTTAACTCACGAGGTTGTTACGAAAAAATCGATATTGACCATCCGGAATTTTGATAATTTATGCTTACCGCGCTCGCTGGTAGCAGCACGCGCATATGCCGAGCGGGGAGAAATGCGATCGGGGGAATTACATACTAGATGGCAGCGCATTAGACAGATTAACGGGTCGTTACAGAAAAACGAAGCTATTGATCTTACGAGAGCAGCAAATATCGTTGTACCTGCAAACGGCTGTGTCGTATATGAGATTGCCCGATATCAAGATTATTTAATGCGCGACGGTATCGCTATTGTTGTGTACGAGTTTCTAACTCTGGGGCGACGTGAAAAACCTCTGTTCGACGGTAGAAAACGCTTTTTGGGTTCTGTACATGCGATAAAATACACGCTATATATATTGTATTATGAACGTACACATCATTTTCAACCTATTTTGAATCTCCGAGGTGCTGTAGGCGGTAGAGATTTTTGCTCAAGTTGTAATGTACGCAGTCGTCGAGATGATCATAGATGTTCAAAAAAGAAATGTCCCCGGTGTTTTGCGCTACCGCCCTGTAACCCTAACACAGACGACGCAATTAAATGTGTTGAATGTAATCGTATTTTTTTCGGAAATCAGTGTTTGCAAAATCACAAGACTGTCACTGTAGTCAGGAACCGCCGAAGAGCGAGTGTGTGCGAAACTGTGAAACGTTGTCGGTGGTGTTTCCAAACGATAAGACCTTTAGAACGGAAGAAACATATATGCGGTGTGAAATACTGCAAGACGTGTAAACGCAACGAGCCGAATAAGCATATGTGTTTCATGAAAAGCCTTCATACATATAAAGACACGCGTAAAGCAGTTTTCATTTTCTATGACTTTGAAACGCAGCAGTGCACGCCTTTAAATGGCGACAGTTCTACTTTTGCTCATGAACCAAACCTTTGCGTAGTTCAACGACTCTGTACGTTTTGTTGTACTGATGATACTATAACAGAGCCGTGCGTATATTGCGGCGTGCACGAGTTTGTTTTCAAACACAGCCCCGTAGCTCAGCTTGTAGAATTAGCGATGACGGATATCAAGGGGTTTCCTCGTACAATTTGTATTGCACATAATGCAGGGGGTTTTGACGCACAGTTTATTTTGCGATATTTAATCGAAGAAAAAAAGACACAGCTACCATCGTTAATTATGAATGGTACGAAAATAATTACGATGAGGCTTGAAAACCTTGTATTTCTCGATAGCCTACACTACTTTCACATGCCTTTAAGCGCTCTACCAAAAGCCTTTGGTCTCACGAACACTGTCACAAAAGGTACTTTTCCTCATTTATTCAACAGACCTGAAAACCAAAATTATGAAGGTCCTCTACCAAACCTGGAATATTATTCACCTGATACAATGCGTGCTGGCGAACGCGAACACTTTCTTGAGTGGTACCAGGCATTGAAAGATCGTAATTATCTGTTCAATTTTCAGAAAGAAATTCTTGATTATTGCACGACAGATGTTACGATATTAAGGCGTGCGTGTATGGTTTTTCGGGATATGTTTATTACCCGCGGTAATGTCTGCCCGTTCGAAGAGTGTACAACAATAGCGTCAGCTTGTTTTCGTGTTTTTCGTAAAAACTTTTTGAAAGATAACACGATAGGCATTATTCCAATAAACGGCTACAGATGGTCTCATAATCAGTCTAAAAAAGCAGTTTCATGGCTCGTGTGAATGGAGCACTCTCTAGGGCAGCGAATTCTTCATGCAGGACGGGGACGTGAATTTAAAATATTGCAAAATTTACTAGTAGATGGTTATTACAAAACGAACGATACATCTCATGTATTACAATTTCACGGCTGTTATTGGCACGGTTGTCCGCGTTGTTACCCTTTAAATAGGGATCGGCGACAGAGTGATGGTACATCAATGGACGAGCGTCTCGAAAAAACTATAACTATAACGAATAGGATTCGAGAGGGAGGGCATGTATTAACAGAGATTTGGGAGTGCGAGTACGACCGTCTATTAGAAGCTGATGCGGAAATGCGTGCACTCATAAAGGACCATCCTTTAGTTGGTATAGAGCCCCTTAACCCACGCGATGCTTTCTTAGGGGGGCGAACAGAAAACATGGTGACGCTTTACGATGTACAGAATTCGGAGCAGATCCACTACGTGGATGTTTGTTCTTTATATCCTTACATCTGTAAATTTGGTAAATACCCCGTAGGGCACCCTCGCGTATATACGGGTGATGAATGTATGGAGCTAACAGGTCCTAATAATAACGATCTTTCACGTGTCGAGGGTCTTGTTAAATGCCAGGTATTACCGCCTAGGAATCTTTACCATCCTGTGCTACCGGTTCGTATGCACCATCGTTTATTGTTTCCTCTATGTCGTAGCTGTTGTGAGGATATGAACCAAGAAACATGTACGCACGACGAATCTTCTGAGCGTGTGTTCGATGGTACATGGGTGGTCGATGAGCTACGCAAAGCTATCTCATGCGGGTATATCATTATCAAAGTAAACGAAATTTGGCAATATGAGATTACGCAGTTTAATCGTGATACTAAAGAGGGTGGCTTATTTGCGTCATATATAAATACGTTTCTGAAAATCAAACAGGAAGCCAGTGGCTGGCCTGAATACTGTTTGGAAGATGAAAGAGCGCAGGAGCAGTACATAGCAGCGTTTGAGAACTCAGAGGGTATTAAATTGGACCGTGATAATATTACAAAGAACCCCGGATTACGATCTGTAGCTAAACTATGTCTCAATTCGTTTTGGGGTAAATTCGGTCAACGTGAGAATCTACCACAAACAACAATAGTTTCGACTCGTGAAAAACTCATGGAATTATTGACCAGCCCTGAGTATGAAATCACTGGTATTCTACCTGTTAATAATGAGACGCTGTACATTAATTACACAAAAACCGATACCTCTGTAATACCGTCCGATATAGCGAATGTTGTAATAGCAGCATATACAACAGCACAAGCGCGATTGAAATTATATAGTTATCTCGAGCTCTTGGGTCGTCGAGCTCTGTACTGCGATACAGACTCTGTGATATATGTTTCGAAAAATAATGTCTGTGAATATGAGCCCCCGACCGGTCAGCTTTTAGGGGATCTTACCGATGAGTTATGTTCTTACGGCGAGGGTAGTTATATAAAAAGCTTTATTTCGGGAGGCCCAAAATTTTATTCATTTATTGTGCAATGTTCCGATGGTTCCGAAAGCGAGGTGTGTAAAGTAAAGGGCATAACACTCAATTTTACCAATAGCTCATTAATCAATTATAGATCTGTGCGCTCCTTTATAACTGGTGAGAGAGAGACACCGATTGTATTACGCTACGATGCTATTAGACGGACGGCATTCCATCAGGTCGTTACGCGCCCCGAAACAAAAACTTGTATACCGTCGAGCGTCAAACAAAGACGCGATGGCGAGTATGGCTCGCTCCCTTACGGTTACAGAGCCTAGTTTATGAAAATTATATTATAAATGTTTTTGTAAATGTTGTAAATACCGTTAAACACTGTAAACCTTCATACTGTTACTGTAAAATAAAACTTTATACATGTACCGAATATCTGAATGTATAAATGTTTTTGTAAATGTTGTAAATACTGTTAAACACTGTAAACTTTTATATTGTTACTGTAAAATAAAACTTTATATATGTACCGGATATCTGAATGCTTTATATATACTGCTGTATAGAAAATACACTCATTCGTAGAGATGGATACGCGGTGGAAGCATCCCTGGACCTCCATGATCTGCGGCCCCACGGGTTGTGGTAAAACTTATTTTGTAAAAAAATTTTTGAAATTCATTTCGCAAATGAATAGTGAGCCGTTCGAGAGAATTATTTTCTATTATTCCGAATGGCAACCAGCATACACAGAGTATGGTAAATCGATAGAATTTCATGAAGGTCTGCCTCAGAGTGCCGATTACGCGAACGATCCGCGTGCAAAGCTCATAATAATTGACGATTTGATGAGTGAAGCATCGAACAATAGCGTTGTAGACCTTTTCACCAAAGGTAGTCATCATAAAAACCTGAGCGTTGTTTTTATTACTCAAAACTTATTCCACCAAGGACACGGTCAGCGCGATATTTCATTGAACGCCAACTATATTGTAATTTTCAAAAATCCTCGTGATCGAGCCCAAATCCAGCATCTCGCGCGTCAGGTATATCCGGAAAACCCACGATTTCTACAAGAGGCCTATCATGATGCAACGTCCAAACCGCATGGTTATTTGTTACTCGATTTGAAACAATCAACACCTGATAACTGTAGATATCGTACTTGTATTTTCCCCGACGATGCCCGTCATTTTGTGTACATACCACGGAAAAAGTTAAAAAGCAATACCGGCACATGTGAATTACCAGTTCAACGTGTGTAATGGCGACTAAAGCATCGCGGCGTCACAAAAAATGTATATCTATATTGAGAGCCCTTCAACAATTCAATACAACGCATCGTGCATCTGATACGCACAAAAAACATACAAGTGCTAGTCACGCCGTTTGTCAATGTGTGATGTACATTCTTAGGGGTAGCACAACCCCAAAGAGATGTAGCGCAAAGGGGTTTAAAAAGGAGTGATACATCAGGACAGCCGGCAGTTCAGCAGACGTAATGGCGCGGGGTGGTTCACCGCTCTGCAAAAAACACGTTGCGATACTACGTGCTCCTCAACACTTGAATAAGGAGCAGCGCGAGGCTGTTTTACGTAAAGCAGATCCAAGTATTATCCGGTGTATTTGTGAGTGTGCACTGAATGTTCTCTGTGGGAATGTACCGCTGAAGATCGACCAGAGAAAAAAATTACGTCGTTACGCCCCGGTTCTCCGTCGTTTAGCCTCAAAAAAAGGCTGCTGGAAGAGTAAAAAACGGTTTGTTGTTCAAAACGGTGGGTTTCTACCACTCCTATTAGCACCAATACTAGGTACTGTTCTATCGAGTTTGATTGGCGGCCGTGGATGATGGAGCACGCAAGAAAAATGGTACTCGTGCCTGAGGAGCGTCTAACGCGGCTGAGCACACAAAGTCATACGCCGCCATTTTTTAATACGGGTGCGCCTCAAACACACCCAGTGCGAGGTATTGACGCTACGCTAGCTCGATTAGACACGGAGATGAATGAAATTTTGCACTCCAACGCATACAAGGACGAGAGGGAAAAATGGGCGGCGTACTTGACTGTATTACAACGTTATCTCCACTTCGTTGATGATGAGAGAGCTCTGCAGTATCGCGAACTTATGCAGAATAAACACTATGTAGAGGCTGATTATGAAAGAAAAAAAGAAGAAGGCGAAACCGTTTACGGTATGAGCGATACCGCTATACTTGAGAGTATACCCGCTAAATTTCATGTTAAAGCGAGACTTCTTCTTCGCCGCCTGCGAGGCGCTCCACGATCCAATTTTTCTTGGGATTCTGACGGTGTCGTGTCGGTCAGCGGTAAACCAATAAAAGATTCAAATATTGTTGATCTCGTGAACGATGCTATGAGGGCTAGGAAAATACCTAACCCTGCTGGACGCAGTGCCTTTGCCAGAGTTCTACGAGCGGTCAAGACACCTCGGGAATTTATTGGTAATGAGGAGTTGTGGGCGGAGTCTAGAGTTAACACGCCACAGCGTCAATCGCAGGCTGATGATGGTAGTACAAGCAGCGAGGGATCACCCGATACGGACCAGTCAGCGTTTTTCAGCGGTGTTGAGAACAGATCACCAACACGGCGGACACAGGGAGATAAGCAGAGAGGTGGCGGTTATCATAATAAGAAAAGACGTGTAATTTGGGCTAACCTGAAATTATAATCATGAAAATCTTAGAAAATGCGTACTTTAATCCGGCCTATGAAGCATCGTTTTCAGGTGCTACCAAATTGTTACGTTTGGCACGTCAGAAAAAAATTGACCGTGTAAAGGCAGTACAGTGGCTTGAAGCACAGGATACTTATACAAAACACAGACCCGTGCGACGACATTATCCGCGTCGTTTTTATAATGTCCGAAATATAGATGACTTCTGGGAGGCTGATCTCGTGGATCTTCGCTCGATTAAAGACTATAATGACGGTTATGTTTATCTCTTGGTTGTTATAGACGTTCTTAGTAAATTTGCATGGGTTCAGCCTTTACGTGACAAGTCTACTGTATCTGTAGCCAACGCATTTGATCTCATTTTATCTAAGAAAAATAGTAACGGTCGATCACCCCTTTACCTACAGACGGATTGGGGTACAGAATTTACCGGTGCTGTATTCCAGGCTCTCTTAAAGAAAAAGAACATACAGTTCCGTGTTGCGCGAAACCCTGATATAAAAGCGGCTATTGTCGAAAGATTCAATAGAACACTGAAAGAAAGAATGTGGAGGTATTTTACGTATTCTAGAAAAAAACGTTACCTAGACATTCTGCAGAACATCGTTTCGGCATACAATCACTCCACGCATAGCGGTATAAAAATGGCTCCTGTCACGGTGACACACGCTACAGCAGCTAGAGCCCGTAATAATCTGATACAGCGGTACAAAAGAACCGAGAATTGTTCGCCCAAATACAGTGTGGGTGACATCGTGCGCATCAGTAGCGCGAAGGCTGCCTTCGTAAAAGGTTACGAGCGTGGCTGGAGCAGCGAGTTATTTAAGATTGTCCGTGTATCGCACAGTATTTGTCCTGTGATATACATACTGCGTGATCTCCACGGCGAGGATATCGATGGTATATTTTATGAGCCTGAGTTATCGAGAGTACAAACGCGGGAGTCTAAACAGTCGCCAGCAAAATGAAGGAGGAGTTTTACATGGTTTTACCTAGTAATAGTAGTATGAATTATTATCCCGATAATGTGACAACAAGGTATACCACGCATTTACCCCAATGTATCTCTCTTCACGGCAGCTGGGCTGTTTCTCTAGCTGAAATACACATACCGACGACAATTTTGCATGTACCGCCCGATGGTGAACGGAACTTTATGAATGTCATAACGAACACAGTAGTACCCGGTAGCATGGCAAGCACCGACTTTAAGGAAGAACGCGTCTGCGTACCGCCTGGTGTGTACCTCAGCATAGACACATTACTCGAGGCTATTAACGAGGCATCGTGTGTTGCGGGTCATCTGAAATTTAAGCATTGTCGCAACGGATATGTGGCTGTCACGCGTATCTGTGAATCGTGTAAGAATGTAGAACACTCATTCTACTTCTCCGATGTGTTGAACAAGATTTTAGGATTCACCGAGTCTAAGGATGTGGTGGTCCAGAGCGAGTACATTGCTCAGAGGCCTGCTAACCTGGCCCATGGGACCCCAAATATGATGTACGTTTATACGGATATCTGCGAGCCCTATATCACAGGAGATGTGCATACACCGCTGCTGCGAGTCGTACCAATTGTTGCCGCTGATAATCGTAATTACGGGTCGGTGAAGATAAGAAGTTTCTCACCACCACGCTATATTCCTCTATTACGTACTAGTTTTCAAACAATAATGATTGATATAAGGGATGAGTTTGGCAAACCGATACCATTCGAGTACGGGACGTTGACAGTGACGTTACAGTTCAAACGTACAGATTAGCCTAAACCAGTCTAAAATGGCTTATTATGACGAATACTTTGATATGCAAACGGGTGGGGGTGGGGGGCGAACCGGTTATGGCGGTATCAGTCATGTGTATATAGGGTCACCGAATCAAAGGGGTCACGGTATTGGGAGTTTCCTCGGAGGCCTCTTCCGACGAATAATACCTCTCTTGAAACAAGGGGCTCGGGCGGTTGGTAAAGAGGCGCTTCGCTCAGGTATGAACGTGGCTACGGATATCATGGATTCTGGTATTCACCCGCGAGAAGCATTCAAAACACGTCTGCACGAATCAGAGGAGAATCTGAAGCGTAAGGCTGAAGAAAAAATTAGTACGCTCATGAAGGGTTCGGGGTATAAAGCCGGTAAAATTAATAAACTGATCCATTCTCTTGCCGGGAACGTATCACGACGTACCGGTGTGAAAAAACGGAAGAAGACCGTGAAGTCGCGAAAACGTTCGGGCTCTGTGAAAAAGAGACAGAAGAAGAAAAAGAAAACTGTGAAAAGAAGAGCAACAAAACAGACAACTACGAAGCGTTATAAGAAATCACGAACAGTGGCGGATATTTTCGCCTAACACAATCTTGGAAAAAATGGCATTCTTACACGCACACTCGTGTGAGTGCCTTAAGTCGGAGCTTGAGCTATTTACACTACCACCGACCCAGACAACAATCGAGGGAACGCATACAGTGTGTTACAAGCCGATCTCACCATTGACGGATGATTCACCGATAGAGTTTGTCATACCGGGCCAGGGTGATGAGTACATTGATCTTGCACACACCATGCTCAGCATGCGTGTTAAGATAGAAACCTCTGACAAAGCAGATGCATCGTCTCCTAAAGTAGGCCCTGTCAATAATCTATTACACTCAATGTTCAATCAGATCGATGTATTTTTGAATCAGAAACTGGTATCACCTCCTAACAATGTTTATGCGTATAGGGCATACATTGAAAACCTCTTGAATTACGGATCTGGTGCTAAGACCTCGCATCTCACGACTGCTTTATGGTATAATGATACGACAGGTAAAATGGATGATACAGAAGATAATAATACTGGGCTTGTAAACAGACGAACCGTATTAGGTATACATCGAACGATTGATCTCCTTGGTCATTTACACTGCGATATCTTCAATCAAGAGAGGTTTTTGCTAAACGGCGTTGAGATGCGTTTACGTCTCGTACGGTCTAATAACGCTTTTTGCCTCATGAGTTCTTCAAAAGATTGTACCATCCGTATTACGGAGGCATCGCTACTTATACGACGTGTTAAGGTAGCACCGGGTATACTTTTGGCCCATGCAAGAGCTTTGTCTAAATGTACAGCGAAATACCCTTTGACGCGGGTCGAGGTTAAAGCGCTATCGCTACATGCGGGGATACACGGTGAGACGCTTGATAATGTCATACTTGGCCAGCTGCCTAAACGTATAATCGTCGGTTTTGTCGATAATAAGGCTTTTAATGGTGACCGTAAAATGAACCCTTTCAATTTTCAGAATTACAAAATAAATTATTTTTCTTTATACGCCGATGGATTGCAAATACCGTCAAAGCCCCTACAGCCAGACTTCACAGATGCTGATATGCATGTTGATGCATACCACACACTATTCTCGGGTACAGGCATACACTTTCTCAATGAGGGTAATTGTATCACACGTACAAGCTACCCTCATGGCTATTGTCTCTTTCCATTTGATCTTACACCCGATCTCTCGGCCAATAGTAGCACTCATTGGAATCTCGTGAGGCATGGTAGTGTGAGAATAGAAGTACGTTTCGCGTCTGCCCTAACATCAACGGTTAACTGCCTTGTGTATGCTGAATATGATAATGTGTTGGAGATCGACTCCTCTAGACAAGTAACTGTGGATTTTAGTGGCTAGGTCGCTGGGCTTATAGAGGGGGGAGTGTCCTATATCCATAGAACGTGCAATATTTATCGTTAGTCTGTATTCAAAAGTCACCGTGTTACGACGATCAAGAAGCACCATGAACATCGTCATTGATATACAGGGTCTGAAGGATAAATATAATCATTTTATACCTAAAGAAGTTGCCGTGGTCTCTATAAAGACATCGTACCTGGCCCACTGGATTGTAGCGCCGCCCTACGCTTATAACATCCTACCACCCAGTGTAAAACGTCAAAACACCTGGTTACAAACCAATCATCATGGTATCGAGTGGTCCGAGGTTGAGACGCAGTTACGTGCAGTCGAAGCCTCGTTGAAGAAAATTGCAGCACGGTCTGATCGTCTGTTCACAAGAGGAGTTGATAAAGCGGCCTATTTAACGCAGCTAACGGATTGCTACGTTATAAATCTAGAAGAAGAAGAAGACGACGATTCGTCATTTCGTAATCTTCCTGAGAGCAATACTCGTTGTGTGTATCACGGTTTACTGCGTAAAAATTGCTCGTTCACGTGTGCCCTCAACAATGCTGTGAGAATTAAAAAGTGGCTTTCTCATAACGATCGCTCCAGCTCCTTGTGGGAGTACAGAACCACCACAGCCTGGAACATCAGCTTACTAGCTGTGGAGCGCCGCGACGAGGGAAAAACAACCGATGTTAAACAGCTCTAGTGTCTCTATAATTGCTGTCTATTATGAACACCGAGCAGCTTATGCAGGCCCTACGCGGTATAAAGAGCCGCACTGTAGGTGTATATCCGGCAGACCGCATCCCTAAGGTGTGGGCGAAACCAGCAGCGATTGTCGCCAATACCGATGGCCACAAGCAGCCCGGAACCCACTGGGTCGCCATGTACGTCGATCGAGATGGACGAGGATGGTACTTCGACAGCTACGGTCTACCACCAATCATCCCGCAGCATCTCCAACGTCTCCGGCAGAACAGCAGATTCTTTAGCTACAACGCTATACAGCTTCAGGGTCCTGAATCACAGACTTGTGGACATTATTGTGTTATGTTTCTTCATTTCTTGTCTACAGGCCTTGGTATTAATATGTTTAGGAGTGCATTTTCAACCGATTTAACATGGAACGATAAAATAGTGTATGACTATTACAAGGAGTATATGAATAAGTGTAACAAATCCAAATCCTTGAATAATGCGTTAAAGAAGGCAACCGCTGTGGGTGGGGGGTACTATTATAATAACTTCATTACTTTTAATATGAAATCTTTTGGGTGTGTACAAGGGTGTTGTTCTCGCATCCGCTAATTGAACGATACTTTGATGCTAAAAATAAAGTATATTTTTCAAAATCGTGTTTAATTTATTTATCACGTCCTATCTTCATGTGATCCTCTCCTGTTTCTCGCCATCGCTATGCCTTATTAATTTCAGCGCACGTGCAAAAAAGCTGACCTAAGTTTTCGGAGTATTCAGAGGTGACGCAGCCAAGGCAATTTGCTGGTATTTACCACCACCACCGCTACCGAGGTGCCTTACTAGTTTTTACAAAGTAAGCAAATATTGCACCAATTAAATCCAGCCTACACTTCTCTGTATACGGAGTAGGGGAATGGATCTCTTTGGTATGAGGTCCGAAGAATCTACGCTCTGTGATAGACAGACAGTGTCCTCGAGTCTTCAAAGAAGTAACCAGCACCGATTAAAAATCCGTTTAGACGCTTTTCTGCAAGATATTGCTACGGTTAAAGAACAAATACACACAATATCGGAGTTTCGTACTTTAACGCTAAAACTGAAAAAACTCAAGCTGCATAATGGATTTCACACGAATCAATCAAGTGGGTCGGCTGGAGACGCTTCTCCCCGTCAAAAGATTATCGGAATTAGAGCTCCAAAAAGACTATTATATCACTGATATCAAAACAGTCCAAACCAAGTGGGGTGCGCGAGTCGTCGTGGATGTGAATGGTGAATTTACGTGCTATCTACCTACGAGGTTCGTCAAGGCTTTCGAAGAGGCGATCGATCTATTACAGCAAATGAGTGGGGCTGCCAATAATAAAACCCTCATCATGCAATACCACGGTACGAAGTTCAATAAGCTGGAGTTCAAATCTGCTACGGAATCATAACTAGGTATGTACTAAAAACCTATATAAAATATTTATGTAACAATACGTATATACGAGGTTCTCTCTCACGCCATGTGTCTATCTCTGTTTTCCGTAGTTAAACAATCATTGACTGGTCAGAGGGGAGAGCGCTGTAACGAGAACGGAACCAGCGAAGAAGAAGAAGAAGAAAACAAGAAACTAATATACACTATTTATTATAAAAAATGTATACACTATTTATTATAAAAAATATATATATGTATATAGCATCGATACGTAAAACTTTATAATGTAAGATTTAATACATCTACCCAGAATATATACATACGGTTATTCAAATAAATAATGTTACTATGTGTGAATGCTATTGTGCACTATTTCATACATACACTAGTACATATACATATGTATATATATGTACAAATGTTGAGTCGTAAGTACGTGATGAGCCCAGGTGTGCATTCCTCACTGCGGTACGTATTCTACGAAAACACACGTTCGTCTTTGTGTAATGCCGCGATCCCTGTTGCTCTCTCTCTCTCGCGAAGATTCGCCATACACAGATGCAAAAATGCTGATCCAGGACTTTGGGGAACGTCGCAACAGGGTGCTGCTACTCGTCATTCGCCTCTAGAAGTCAGTTTCAATTCAAGACGCGCGGTGGAAACAACAATGCATAAACGAAAACTGAGCGATGCCGTGCTACCGTATAAACTACGGTGCATGGATCGTGTTTTAACTGCAGCGGTACTACCGCATAGTTTTCAATGTACCGTCACGCATTTCGAGTCGTGGCAGCGGGTGTATGTACGGACACCTTTGATGAATGCTGCATGGTGGCAACTGCAGCATGCTATGCGCTGTTTTTACGTGCGTGAGAGATGGGGTGTACCCGTCGATGTGAGCACTGTCAAAGCAGGGGGCCATTATGTTGTGGCACTCGGACCGGAGATTCACCGGGCCGTCGTCGAGTACACGACGAAAACTCGTTGGCTACGCGTGCTATACATCGACGACGGCTACGGTGAACACGCTGAAATCGGCAGTGTGTATGAAATAACCGAGGAGTTCGAAGCGCCGCCTGCTCTATCGGCTGTGTGCACAGTACCGAGCCTCAGGCGTGTCACCATCAACCACGACCCCATGGAGGTACAGTCTCAACTTTCGGCCGAAAAACTATCAGCTACCGTCATCGACCGCGAGAGCCAATGCACCATCAAACTCACGATTGAGGATGGGAGCGACGTGCAGTTTGTGTTATAAAAGTGTACGAAAAACAGGTGTGTGTGTGTGTGTGTGAGCTGGAACGCCGAGGGGTGCGGAGCGACCGGTAAGTACTAGGGTTAATTAATCAAATAAAAAAAGCGCGCCACTATGCCGACACCCTCCATCCCCCTCCGCCCCTACTAAAAAACAGCGCGCCACTATGCCGACACCCTCCATCCCCCCTCCTCCCCCTGCGCACCTCTCCCCCCGCATCCGCGACCGCTCGAGCTCACGGCGAACTCGGCGACCGCGGAGTGGGGGAAGGAGTGGGGATAGGAGTGGGGGTCGCCATAGTGGCCGCTATACTACTCACGTCTCTTCTTCTCTTCTGCACATTCTACATGTCCTTTCCTCCTCCTCCCAGTATTTCCCTTCCCTCATTTCGTTCCTCAACCTATACCTTGCTATTCTGCTATACCTTTCCTCTGCCCAGCCTGCACTTAAATATTTTGGTATCCCCCCCCCCCCCCCCCGTCCTTTCCTCTCTGTACCGCCTATTGTACCTTGACTCCCTAATCCTCTCCTCTCTTTCTTCCTCCTGCTCCCTCCTGTCCTCCTTCTCTGCTTTCTCATATTCTTCCTCCTCCGTCCCATTTTCCTTTTTCTTCCCTTCTCTTTCATCTCTTTTCTCTCCTTCTCCCATTTTGACAATCGCTCTTTCCCCTCCTTTTCCCTTTTTTCTGTTTCCCCTAAGCATTCTCTTGCTATCTCACTTTCTTCTCCTCTTTTCAGCTTTTCTTCATATCTCCACGCCCTCCTTCCTGCTCTTGTTCTTATTTTCCACCTTTTTGCTTCTTCCCTGACCAAATAACCCGGTGTTCTCCAGTCTAGCCCCAACGTCCATCTTATATACCGCTCCTGCATGCCCTCTATTCCCTTCCTTTTCTCCCAATCCCGATTTCTACCCCGTATCCCATCACCGTCCACACCAACGAATCAAACAGCCACATTCTTCTTTTCCAGTCTCTCTCGAATTTCCTTTTTCCTATACCCCACACCTGTTTCATTACCGCCCCCGCCTTCCTTATCCTATCCCTTAGTTGCCCCTCCTGCCTCCCGTTTTTTTTTAACACATATCCTAAATATTTGAATTCCTTTACTTCCTCTATCCTCTTTCCCCTCCACTTCCATTCCATTTCCTTACTCCTCCCCCCCCCCCCCCCTTAAATCTCATTATTTTCGTTTTCCCTACATTTACCGCCAATCTCTTTTTCTCAAAATACCCTTCCAGTCTCCTTATCATACTCTCCATTTCTTCCTCTCTCTCCGCCAACACCACCACATCATCTGCATATGCTAACGAGCATATCCTCCTCCCTCCTACTCTCACTCCTCCCCACCTTCCGTTACCCAACTCCTCTTCCATATCCGCCGTCAGTATGTTAAACAAAATCGGACTCATTGGACATCCCTGTCTAAACCCCCTTCCCGTCCAAAACCCTCCCCTATCTCCCCCCCGCTTTCACCCTGCTCATCGTTTCTCTATACACCTCCTCTACTCTCTCTCTCAACCCTACTCTTACCCCTCTCCTTTCCATTGACTCCATCAAAGTTCTTCTATTCACCGTGTCAAACGCCGCTTTTAAGTCCACGAACAAGCCTATCACCTTCCCTTTCTCTTCCGCTAGTCTTCTATTCACTATATCGTTTAATACATATATATTATCTATCGTTCCCATCCCCCTTCTGAAACCCGTCTGATTCGGTGGTATCATTTTTTTTTCCTCCACTTCCTTCTCCAACCTCTTTGCCAACACCGTCGTATATATTTTGTATATCGTCGGCATTAGCGTCACCCCTCTATGATCCTCCACTTTCCTTCCTTCTCCCTTTTTTACTATCGGCGCAATTATTCCCGTTTTCCATTCCTGTGGCCATCCTTCCCCCCTCCATACCCTCCCGCATATCTCCCATGCCATCTCCACCGCTCTTCCCCCCCCCCCCCCCCCCACTTCCACGCTTCATTCGGCACCTCGTCCCACCCCATCGCTTTTTCTTTTTTCAATTTCCTTATCACTTTCCTTATCTCCTCCTTGCTTATTTCTTCCTCTTCTCCTATTCTCCCTGTTCTTTCTTCCCCCATCCTTACTCTTTCCTCCACCCCTCCTAGCAGTCCCATGAAATATTCCTTCCACTCCTCGTTCCCTATTCCTTCCGATATCCTTTTCCTACTTTTCCTTCCCCTATTCACGATCCTCCACACACTCTCTTCCGTCTTTGCCTCCTCTATTTCTTTTATCATTCTCTCCCTTTCCTCTTCTTTTTTCTTTTCACATATTGCCCTATACTCTCTCTTTTTTTCTCTGTATTTTTCTTTCGTTCCCCCCTCTTTCCTCCCTCTCCTCAACTCCTTTCTCGTCTCTGCCTTTTTTTCTTTGCACTCTTCGTCCCACCACCCCTCCCTCCTTTTCCTCTTTTCCCTTTCTGTTCCCTTTTCCTCACTTTCCCTTACCTCTCTCTTTATTTTCTCTATTACCCCTTTTATTGCTTTCTGTGCCTCCTCTTCCTCCATGCTGATTTCCTGTAATCCTTCCATATATTTTTCTTTTCTTTCCTCTGACCACCTTCTCCTTCTCTGCCGCCTTCTTTCCTCTCCTCTTTTTTCTTCCTCTCTCTCTTTCCTCTTTTCACCGTTACCACCAACGGCTGATAGTCCGATTCTACTCTTTCCCCTATTTAAAAACATTTTATCCCCTTCCTCGTATTTTCATCCCCCAGCACGTAATCTATCAGACTCTCCTCTCGCTCCTATATATGTATACTCTCCCTCTTCATCCCCTTCTATATTCCCATTCATAATCTCCCACCCCACTTCTTCCAACCTGCTTACCATCTTCCTCCCTTCCCCGTTTACCTTTCCATCCTTTGATTTCCTTCCTTCTTCATTCTCCTCCTCCTCTGTTCCCGCTCTCCCCCCTTTCGTTCCTGTCCTTGCATTAAAATCCCCTCCTATTATCACTTTTTCCTTCTCATTTTGTCCTTCCATCCACACCTTTATTTTCTCTAATTTCCTTCCCATATCCCCATTTACATACACCGCCACTACTGTCCATACCTCTTCCCCCGCTCTCACCCTTCTCCACATCATCCCTTCTTCCTCCTGTTCCTCCTCTTCCTTCTCCATTGCCATCTTTTCTCTCACTCCTATCAGCATTCCTCCCCTCGCCCTCCCCTTCTTATTTCTCTTCTTTGCTCCTTGTCTCGTCCATTTATATCCCTTCTGTAGCTTGCGCTTTATGTTCTCCCAATTTTTCTCCTTTATCCACGTTTCTATTGCCACTATTACTTCCCATTCCTCTAGCTCTTTCCAGAAAGCCTCATCCTTGTTCCCGAGTCCTGCCGCATTCCAAAACCCTATTTTCCATTCTTCTCTTCCTCCCTTCCTTTCTTTCCCGCCTCTCCCCCGTTTTTTGACGCTTCCTTCTCTCCCCCCCCCCCCCCCCCCCCTCGTTCGCCACCCTTCTTCCGTCCTGTCTTCTTTCTCCCCCCTCTCTCTTCCTCTACCATCCTTCATACCTTCCCTCTCCTCATCCCAGAACCACCACTCCCCATTCACCCACAATTTCCCGTGTCTCATATTTACTATTTTCCCCTTCCTTCTTTCCCTTTCTCCTGTTTCCCTTATCCTCCATTGCATTCTTCTCTCCTGCCATGTCATGTCTTCCTCTATTATCTCTGTCCTTCCGCTTAACTTCCCTTTCTTCCTCATCACCTCTCCTTTCCCCTCTTCGTCCTCCATTCGTACCTCTATCACCGTCTCTCTCCTTTCTCCTCTTCCCTTTCCCATCTCTTTTGCTTCCACTATTTTCGCCTGTACTCCTATTCCCTCCAGTACTCTCCTCGCCGTTTCCTTCACCGACCTCCACACTTCCACCCTTTTTATCACTATTTTCCTTCTTCTTTCTTCTCTCTCTTTCTTCTCCACTTTCCTCACCATTTGCTTTACTCTCTCTTCCAGTTCCCTATTCCTTTCTTCACCTATCCTCCCCCCCTCACCCCCCTTTCGTTCTTTTCCCCCCTCTATTTCCATCTTTCTTAATCTCCTTTCTATTTCTTTCATTTTTTCTCTTCCTTGCTCCGTTTCCTCCACCCTCGTCTCTAACTGCTCTAGTCTACTCTCCATTCCTTCTCTTTCCCTTTTCCATCTTTCTTCCCCTTTTTTTATTTCCTCCTTTATCTTTCCCATTTCCTCTTTTATTTCTCTCATTTCTCCGCTCTGCTTCTTCCTGCATCTCTTTCCTCATCTTTTCCCTCATTTCTCTTATCATTGCCCCTATACTCTCCTACTCCCCCCTTTTATTCTCCGGTGATCTATAAATCCTTCTGCTCTTCTGAGCTACCTCCCCTTCTTCCTCCCCTTCTTCCCGTTCTCTCTCTTGCATCCGTTCTCTCTTCCTTCTCCACAATTCGTTTATTCCTACCAGATCGCCCGTACTAGCACTTCTTTCCATTTCCAGCTTCTCCGCATTTGTTTTTCTCCCCCTTTTCTTCCCCTCTTCCTCTCCCTTTCTTTCTTCTGATCCCATTTCCTATTTTATTTCACTTCTATTTCTTTCCTTTTTTATTTTTTCGCTTCCAACTTTCTTTTCTCGTCGCTCCCTTCCTTACCTACCGACTCTCTACCTTCCCTTGCTCACTCGCTTCCTACGCCTCTCGCCGTTGGCGCTGCGCCGTCGCTCTTACCCACCACCTCACTCACGCCTCTGCCTACTTTCCTCCCCCGTGCCTGCCTGTCTTTATTCCCCGTACTGCCTCCTAACCTCTTTCTTTTTTTCACCTTTCTCTCTTCCGTTTATTTCCTATTTTCCCTGTTTTCCAACCCCTGTCTTCTTTTATTCCCTCTCTTCTTCTTCCCCTCCTCCTTTCTTCCCTTTTTTCTCTACTTGCCTCACTTTTCACTGCCTTTCTCTCACTCACTCGTTACACACGTCTTTCCACTCACGCACCGGAAACGGAAGTCTAATGAAATATACTCGTATATCGTAATAACATATCTTTAAGTAAGCTAAATAAAATAATAATAATTTTTTAAACAAAATTTGGTTCCGCCACTTTCAGGCACCTTTATTGGTAACCATATGCAAACATTTTGTAAAATATTTCGCCCTCTTAAGTTAATTAAAAAATGCATGAAACAAGCTTATATGAAAAAAAGCTTCAATTTATAAATGCAAATTATTGTTCAAGTGTTTTTCTTTTATATGCATCAAGGTTTAATGAAATAATACGTTTATTATATTTTAAAAAATTATCGAAAGAATGTTTTTTGCACCTCCAAATCCATTAAAGAATCCAATTAAGATATTTAGCTATTAAATCATAACTACGAGTATATATAAAAAAAAGCATAATGGAACGAATATCAATTTTTTCGATCGAGGGTGGTGTGGAAATTAGCGCTAGACATTGAACTACCGCTCGTTAGTAGGCAAATGACAATCGGTCACTATGCAAACAAAATAATAAGTCACCGAGATAAATGTTAAAAGATCAATAAGCAGAGATGTCCCTTGATCAAGAAATGGAGCATCTGCAAGTGACGATGGAGGAGGTAAGAGAAACGTACGTATAAAATCAGTTTTGTTGATCAACTTCATATTATATTAATATTGATTTATTTAATTATGTAACAATATTTGCTAAAAATATATTTGTGCTTTTACATTTTAGATCGCAGCCCATGAACATGGGGGATAAAAGCGAACCATGTCCGATCGCGAATTCGCCGTCCACCTCACATGAAGAATCAAAAAGTAAGTACAGTTTTTTATTGTCTTCGATATTAATTACGATTATAATACATGTAACGATTATTTTATTTTTTCGTTCAGAAGACAAACCAAATTGGCGGTGGAACCACCGCCGTAAACAAAGCGCTGGATTAAAAAAAAAATTAAAAAAATAAAGCACCCTTTAAATGGCGAGGAACGGGATCGGCAGACCATGGAGAACGGAGGAAGGATGATCCCGTCATCGCCACTATAATTAATGTAATGATGGATAGAAGTTTAGAAACAAAAAAACGAAATTAATAAATATGAAACAAAATAAATTAAATAAAAAAATATTGATAATAAAAAATGTTAAAACAAATTATGTGTTGCAATTTTCTTTTCATTCTAGATATTCTTGATCACAAATGACGCTGTGTTTATTTTTTTTGACGACAATAAGCGCGTGATATTAACAGCGCGTTAACCCCGTCCATTTGCAATTTGTCAAATACCTTCATCGTGTGCGTAGCGGTTAGTCTATCCAAAGCGCACAATAATCCGGCAAATATATATCGCATCGTTGCAGTAAATAAAAATAGCTTACCTGTGTTTTTTATCCAAATCTCAAAACGATAATCGTTACGTAACGGAAACCGATACAATCTCGATTGTGTACGTACTCTCGAATTATTACAGCCTCTATACGCACAAAGATCTCTCATTTTTTCTACTGTATTCGGCTCCATAGCTAGATACTTTTAAAAAAAACATAAACTCTTCTTAATAAACTTTTTGTCACTTCACAAGAGTTTCGTTTATTCTTATTCTCAATTGAATTCACAACTTACATCGAATGTCTGTGATATAATAAAATAACAAATGACTGAAGGAAAAGGAAAATATTTACTACATTTAATTAACAACTCGACCAGCTTTATAGTTTTTCGCGGTAGTTAAGAGTATTATATACATATAATGAAGCCAGATTGGTCGATTGTTTATGCATGAGATACTGTAAAAGCTGAAAAATAAAAAATCATTCATGTCACGGCGGTCTCGCGCTGCTAGTCCAAGTCTCTTATTTTCGCAAAATTCTTTTATTCCGCAAAATAATATCCTGCTATAACAAGAAACATTGAAGACGTAGCTTCATGGAGCTAGATCGACGATGATAAATTATATATTTTTCACATTATTTAATTTTGTTTACAAAATTTCTAATTCGTCTAGGTTTACAGATTTGATAGCTGAAAGAATAAAAAAGGCATCGGCGGCTTTACACAAGTTGTACATGCAGATCTTTAAATATGCCGCTCGCTCGGATCTCAGAACATTCGAGCAACGCGTACAAGCCTAGAAATATTGACATATGTCATCATTGCAGGTCTGTCTCATTCACGGAAACATCCGACCGGCGTATACGAACCGCTAAATTATATATATATATGGACCCTTCGCCATATATATGACTACGGTAGCTTGCGGCCAATTTAACGGGGGCACGAAATAATTGGCGCTTTGGCCACCCAGATGTCGCAGAACAAATTCTCCAGGTTTCAACTTTTGTCGAGCGTTGCTGATATCCCTACTCATCTCTGACTAAACTCCCAAAATTTTGTCGGTTTTTGTCTATCTCTTACCGTTCTCGAGATACAGCCGTTTCACTCGTCGCGTAGTGTAAGGGCGCATCTCCCGTGCCGAAGCATACGAGTAACCTCCTTACAGTTCACCCCATCGCGATAATATAGAACAGCCGATAAAAACGATTAAGCGTTATTATCGGCTGCAATGAATTATCGACGGTAGGATTGGGTTTGGGTTTGGGTGCCCGGAAGTTGAAACCGGGATGGATGCGTAATTTATATGACAGGTTAATTAACATAAATAATAAATATTATTCAAAAGGCTTTATTATAGACTTTATATAAAAGATGTGATCAATTGCTTTATATAAAAGGTGTGATCAATTGCGACCAAATTGGTTCTCGAGCATTTCTACGATCCGGGCCTCGAGCCCGAACTACCGGATATTAGGCAGTATCTGCCGCTTGAAATGGTTTTGGTGAGACTGCGGAGTTCGGTGCATCAGGGGCTGCTGAAACAAACAAAAGGTGTTAGAAATACTTTTTTTAAATCGTTTTTTTACTTATTCTGGCTATTTATATTACTTGTCTCTGCGACATCAGTAGATAAACAAGGCCGGTTCTGGATCAACGCGTGTTAGTGCACACGTACACGTCACACGTACACACCCACACATACACACCGACTTCCACCGCGGGCGGTGGGGGGGAGGCATCTCGAATACTCCACGGCACCATGGTGGCAAGGGGGTGGGGGCATCTCGAATATTCCACGACACCATGGAGGCGGGGGTGGGGGGGGCATCAACCGCGCGTTATCCCATGTTTCTTAGCCGAATTGTTTATTTAAATTGTTTATTTAAATGTGTCTAATAAATATTCTTGATATGAGATATGAGGTGTGAGTTATCCGATCTTGCTTAGCCGTACTGTTTTTTTAAAAAGTGTCGGATAAATATTCTTTCACATCGATGACCAATATCGGATATCAACAACAGCAGCCATATTCTTTATTCAACAGCCGAATGTCAGATAAATAATGTTTTAACGCTATGTGTTACGCGATATATTTCGTCGCATAAATATTCTTTGATACCGCCGAACAGCAGATTTTTATCAGAGAAGGCAGGGGGGGGGGGGGTTTATGCCTACATACCGATGACGGGGGACTCATCGAGATAATTCTCACGGCGAGTTTTAATAAGCAGAATTTTTCTCATCTATAACTCCGGTGCAGCTGCATATGAGTATCCCATATCTTTTAATGTTCGACGTGTTAGAACGTGTCGCTGTGACGGCACAAGCAGAGCAGTATGAATGCTACGAGTTACCCGATATTTCTTAATTGCGCTGTTTATTCAAAGTGCGCTCGAACTCTTTGGGGTGGCCTTCGATGACGACGGCTTAAAAACTAGCTATCCTTCTCTTTCACAAGCCTTAGAAAGCGAGAGAAAGCAACAGCATTACTACATTATTCGATCATCTCACATCTCGCGTATAAATAATTTTATTGTATTGGAAGAAGCGAACAGAGAAGCATTGGAAGAACATTGAGTGAGAGCGTTAACAATGGATATACGCGATCGCGATAGAATCGATTTTCTTTGTCAAAATATTATTTTGAAAATACAAATGTGTGCGGTGTTACCAGTTTTAATTAAACTCAAGGTCTTCAATGACGATGATGTAAATTTGCCGATTTGGAGAGTAAGTATAAATAATATTCATCTTTATTTCAAAATTTTCATTGTTACATATTATGATTGTTTTCAGAGGAGGATACATTGTAAATCCACAGCGCAAGATATCGTACTAACGATAAAGACACGAGGACCATACGCATACGACAAATTTATACAAGCATTACGTCAAACGGGTCACAATGATGAAGCCAAACTTCTTGAAAATGCCAGACTTATAGATGATATCAAATCATTTAAATTATTAATACAATTGCTCCCAATCGCAATTAATTGGATCGTAGAAATCATTAGTGATCAGAACAGGTTAGAAGCTGTTAAACTCAAATATATCCCGCAAATTCAATCTATTTAGTTTTTTGAATGTTTTCAATCGTGAATGTAATTTATCCGTTTTTTAATGTTGGTTCCAGGTTACTATGAAATAATCGCAAAGGTTTTCATTCCATGGGAGTGGATGATAATACACACCCGAGTCCAAATCATGCCCGCTATAAACACGACGTTGACTGCAACAGCTTTGGGTCTCGACGGCACAATGATGATTATTGAATTAGGATGAATAATGCGGCAACTCAATTTCATTGACGATTGAACCATCTTAATTGATATTAACATGAACGCGAGATGCAACATAAAATTTTTGCATTTTTATAAACCGTTTTCTTTTATAATTCATTGTTTTATATATACTTACATATTTTTTCTTATGTATTTTCATATATGTACTCATTCCAAGTATATTTTCTCTCGAATAAAAATAAAAACATGTTACAAATATCTATGGTTTTATACAATTTTTATTCAATATCGTGGTTTCGTCTATTTGATATTACACTCAATATTACATTCATTATTACTTATAAAATTATTACATTTGAACAAATTCAATGTGATTATATACAGTGCCATGGGAGCGTAGTGCTAATCCATTTTCATGAGATGCACGAACCATCTCCTTGAACAGATATTCATTTGCCAGAATCGGTGTCGTCATCCGGGCTGGTAGAAAAACCGTACAAGTTTTTTCCAAATCCATGACGATTCTATCGCCATACTTGGTTTTTACGATTGGTATATCGGTAACTGGATACACCTCCTGCGGTGACAATTCGGACAGCTTTTTGATTGGGAGAAAATCAGCCAACAGACCCACTTTGTTGATTTCATTTAAATCCATGTTGATCTAAAAAATACATTTTTTTCCATAAAATTGTTTATCGTTAACACTCGAAATTATGAGCACATATAATTCACGGGACAAAACGTTTAATACAAACCTGCGATTTTTTTCACGTTGATGCGTCAAAATTTATTTGTCCACATTTGGCTACCAACGATTGAGTTCGTGATCGTGCGATAATTATTTTTTTCACACGTTGAATATTTCGTAATAATTGTTTAATGTGGATTAGCAATTCGCGTCTCTACAACTGTAACTTTGGATGTAACTTCGAATGCAATGACTTTTGACTGTGCTGTATGTTTTTATTCATAAACAATTTTATGATATAAATAAAAAAATTACAAATCAGATTTGTTTATCCAGCTATTATGCGAACTATCAAAACCTAACCATTTTACAAGTAATTTATTTCCATGTTTCCGAATAACTTTTTCCATAATGTAAGTATTTGGATATTTGACTGGTGCGAGTTCTTCCTGGTAGAAGCCGCCCTCGATCGGTTGATCTTGATAATCTCGCAACTTGTACGTTACAGGATCGGTTTGTATGACTTTGCTTATGACGAATATTTCAGCTGTCCAGTTTGGTGTATAACCTTTTTCGAAAACGTGCTTATACTTGCTTATTCGTACTTTATCACCAATTTTTAATTTTACCTTTCGCGTTTTATTGACTTTTAATTTTCGATAAATATGTAGCAAGATTTTTTTTTCATTTTGAGTAGTAACCTCGCGAGGTCTCATCTTTATGGTACGATGTTTAGAATTATTGTAATTGGTGATCAAATTTTTGAGTATATCGATCCACTTGTACGATCCACGTAGGCAAAATTCTTTCCACATTTTATCCTTAAGCGTGCGATTAAAATGTTCGCTTATCGATGCTTTCATATTACTGAATGTGGAGTATATTGTGATTCCGTACCGTTGGAGCACAGTCTTAAATTCGCTGTTATAAAATTCTTTACCGCGATCAACGTGCAGTTTTTTTGGCGTTCGACCGAGTTTAAAAATCGATGCCATGGCACTCGACACATCTTTACCACTTTTCGTCTTCGTTGGTACGACCCAAGCATACTTTGAAAAAATATCGATAATTGTCAGTAGGTATTTGTAACCATTATTGTACCGCCCATACGCCGACATATCGACGAGATCAGCTTGCCACGTCTCGTCCAATCCACGTATATCGACATGGCGCCGGGGATAATTTTTCCGTGCTGGTTGATGGAGTTCATCCGCTATCGTCTGTTTTTCCATGCTCCAACGCAGTTAATCCAAGACGATCGGACAAAATTTGGGAGTCATGTAAAAGTCGATTTTTTTTCGAGAGCTTCGATTCGCGTTTTCAGATTTTATAGCGTATGTCGCTAATGCGACATACGCTATACAAACACTAGCGTACGCCTATACACTAGCGTACGCCGCGTGTGACCTCAGCTGCTCGTCCAAACGAGTAATAAGCTCGGAATCACGTGCAACGAGTTCTTGTACCGATGCCTCATTTGCTCGCAGTTGTTTCACGTGTTCTTGAAATTTCGATTCGAGGACTTGAAGCTGTAACATCCGCGTAGATGTAGTTTAATTTTTCTTTTCATTATTCTTAGGCACATATATATTTTTGAGAGTTGATTTTCCCGTCAGGAAAGCGACCGTAATTTTATCGCTTTCCGAGATAAGTGCTAGCGGGGCCACATGGCTGTACCCCGTCGATTTCTTATGTTTATCGAGAGGCCCTTTTTGCATCGAGAAAAGGGACCGTAAATTTATGTGTTTTTTAGGATAAGATGAACACGAACCATATGGCTATTGACCGTCGACGTAATCCGATTCTTTTATTTATGTTTTACATAACATTTACTTTCCCAGAAAAACATATCCCTTCCACCCACGATCTTAGCATCCCTCCGAATTCTCAACCCTCCAATCATAGTAATGATCCTTTCATAGATGTTAAGAATTTTAACGAATAAGAATGCGAACCTCCCTACTATAAGCACTTCCAAATCTGTTAGAACATCGCTGTCTTTCAATAGAGAATAACTTTTAGTCAGTCTTCTCCAGCCAGTCAACAGAGTCAGCAATCAGTATCTCCATATCTAGTTTTCGTATTCATTTCTTTCTGACTCTGATTATCAATAACTCCTCTTATTGTAAAACACTATTATAGTTAGTCAGTAAATTCAGTACACTTCAACAACAACTGAACATACAACAACAGAACAAACACAACAACAATTTCATCAATCGACACCAACCAACAACGATCCGACAACGATTCAACAACAATACAACAACAACAACTTCATATCCAAGTAAGGCAACTACTGTAAACCGCGCTCGAAATGTCAAACAGAAATCACTTTAAATTTCAACAGAACTTTTGTATATCGTTAAATAAATAGTAGTTATATTTTTGTTACATAATTTCTTGGAATTATTCTTAATTCAATTTCATACAAAATACTCTTCTCTTCCCAATCCCGTGCTATTGCGCTTGGCGTAGGCAAAAAATAGGGAAATTGATAAATATTTATGTACATTCACTCTGGATGTCACATAATAATTTTTGGGGGCTCGTCCGGGATCCTTAAAGAAGAGTATTATTTCTATTTCAAGAATAATTCTACTATCAATGAAAAAACTTTTCTTTTTCTCTTTTCAATGATTTCAAATGAAACAAATTAAATTTGGTGATTTCTGATTGGTCGTTTTCAATTCGTATCAAAGGTATTCGAATAAGTTATTATTTTAGAAAGATCGATGTCAAAGGAACACGATCATGATAGCGAATCTTCACTAGAAGCAAGTTCCTTGGATCACGATGTTAGTCAACAAAACGACGATACCTCATATTCTTTAAGAAGCTCTAGTTCAATTTTATTGCCAGGACTTGACTTTTCGAGGAATTCGTCGATAAAAACTTTGAAAATAAAACAAGAGAGCCAGAAATTTCAAAAGGTCAACGAAATGGCGACTCTCGGTACGAATCAATTAGTATCACTTAAGGACGCGATGGAATGCGTTCCAGAATTTGATGGCAAATCTGTGCCGTTATCCGATTTCGTAATAGGTTGCGAAGATGCATTAGAGATGCTTCCCAAAGAAGCGGAGAAAAACCTAGTCAAGCTAATTCGCAATAAACTGAAAGGCGAGGTTAGGGACTCGATTCACGGGAATAAATTCGAAAAACTCTCAGATTTCATAACATTTCTAAAGAGAATATATTCACCAAATAAGTCTGAGATGCAATTAATGGGGGAACTCGGATCCATTTTTCAAAAGGAAACTGAAAATACTATAGCCTTCGCCGCGAAAATAAAGAAAAAGGCCAAAGAAATTCTCGAAACACGTAAGTTATCTGGAGACGGCGCGAATAATGAAGAATTCCAGACATCGCTAAAAGAGTGCTGCTTGACATCTTTTCTAAACGGACTGAAGCCCGAAATAGAGCAGCGACTCCCTTTTTGCGCCACAATCGAGGACGCAGTTGACAACGCGATTAAAACCGAAAGAAAAATTATAGCACAACGACAATTGCGCTCAGGTTCGACTGAAAATCGACATAAAAAAACCCACGTTGAACCCGTCAACACATGCACTATATGCGCGAAAAATAATCATACCGCCGACTCATGTAGACTCAAGAATATTCACTGTCAAACTTGTAAAAAACAGGGCCACACCGCGGATAGATGTTATAAGAATTCAAATTCACAAACCTCCGTGATGTGTCAATTATGCGGAAAAGGCAATCACACAGCAAAAAACTGCAATTTGAATCCAAATAAAATAAAAATAACATGCCAATTGTGTAACCTGACTGGTCATTCTGCCAATCAATGTTCCACGATATCGAGATTTAAGAATTTAAGTGTACAGTGTCAGTTATGTCGACAATCCGGTCACACAGCTGATAGGTGTAACGGAAATTTAAACGCAGCTCCAAAAATGGGCGAGCAAAAGCAGTGCCGATATTGTAAAAACATTGGTCATAATATTGAAGATTGTCGCAAACGAAAATTCAATAACACACGAACGAATCAGGGAAACGATCAGGGGACTTCCCGAGCGGATGCACGGAGAGGACCCCCTACGACTCAAGAGCGTCCGGTGAACGTAGTAACCGAGGCGAGCAAGTCAGGCGATTTCCTGTGTTCGTAATCGATCCTGAAACATTCAGTACATTGCCATCCATCTGCATTGGAAAAAATTCAGATGACGAAAAATTGGTAATGTTGCTCGATTCAGGTGCTGTTCCCAATCTGATCAAAAATAAATTCAGTCAGAATCTTTTGGGCATTGACGAAAAGGAAATTGTAGAATTAAGAGGAATTTCAGAACTTCCTATTTTCACACTCGGCACCGTTCAGATAAATGTATTCGGGGTTACAACTCTATTTCACATAATCCCCGATGAAATGTTGCTGCCCTACTCAGGTCTTTTAGGCTCACAGTTTTTCTTTGCAGCAAAAGCAAACATAAATTTCGAAACAGAAAGTCTAGAATTCGGTGAAAAATCGTATTCTTTCGAAAAACCACCTGCAGCGGTCGAAGTAATCGATATTCCGGCTCGATCAGAGGCCGTTTTTAAAGTAAACGTTCAAAATATAGACGTAAAAGAGGGTTTTATACCTCCTTTAACGTTGCACAAAGGACTTTATGGCGGGGATTGCCTTGTAACTAACCGAAATGGAAAGGCGTTTATTAAGGTTTTCAATACCACGAATGATAATTTGCGGGTTCAAGTCCCAACGTTACCATTACAAGATTTCGACCTTGAGTCAGATGAAAATCAAAATCCAAATTTAAATCTTGATCAGAATCGGAGCAAAAATCAAGAAAAAGAAAAGGCGACTGAATTAAATATTCAACGGCATGTAGGCGAAAGATGCCACGGCCAAGACGTATTCAATATGAATCAGGATAATTCAATTTCTAAATCCAATGCTAATTCATGTTCTAAATCCAATGCTCATTCAATTTCTAAATCCAATCCTAATTCAATTTCTAAATCCAATGCTAATTCATTTTCTAAATCCAATCCTCATTCAATTTCTAAATCCAATCCTAATTCAAATTCTACATCCAATGCTAATGCAACTTCTAAATCCAATGCTAATTCAACTTCTAAATTCAACCCAAATTCAATCCCGAATTCCGATCCAAGTCCGATCACAATTCCAAACTTTACCATTTCCAAATCAGTCAAGATCGAATACAATTCGGAACGCATCGAGGCGATAAAGAGTCTCTTGCGGTTAGATCATCTTGGAAACGAGGAATTGAATCATGTGTACAAAATAATCGAGTCATATGCAGATCGATTCCATATACCTGGCGAAAAATTAGAAGCCACCCATGTTCTAAAACACAGAATCCCAACCATTGATGAACAGCCTGTCAGTGCGAAACAATATAGATATCCACAGATCCTAAAGGGTGAAGTTCAGCGTCAAGTAACAGAATTATTAGATACAGGGGTAATAAACCCATCAGAATCTCCAAGCAATAGTCCTGTGTGGATAGTGCCCAAAAAGCCTGATTCAAACGGCAACAAACGGTGGAGAATGGTTATAGATTTCCGAGCGCTTAATGAGAAAACTATCGGTGATTCGTATCCGCTACCCAGTATCGTTGATATTTTGGATCAACTAGGTAACGCGAATTACTTTTCAGTTTTCGATCTAGCATCTGGTTTCCACCAGATCGAAATGGATTCAAAGGATAAACATAAAACAGCATTCTCTACGCCCCACGGACATTATGAATTTTCGCGGATGCCATTTGGGTTAAAAAATGCGCCAGCTACATTCCAACGCCTTATGGATATTGTACTTAGTGGACTGCAAGGGGTATCCCTCTTTGTATACCTTGATGATATCGTAATTTACGCGAAAACTCTTGCAGAGCATGAATCAAAGATTAATGAGTTAATGAATCGATTGCGCGCTGCTAAACTCAAGCTTCAGCCGGATAAGTGTGAATTTCTCCGGCCGGAAGTGAATTATCTTGGCCACACAATCAGCAAGGAAGGCTTAAAACCTGATCCAAAAAAATTAATAGCAGTGGAAAAATTTCCGGTTCCGAAAACAGCTAAAAATATTCGTCAATTTTTAGGTTTGACAGGGTATTATCGTAGATTTATCAAGGATTTCTCAAAAATTGCGAAACCACTGACTCGACTTTTAGAGAATGATATGGACTTTACATGGGATACCGAGACGCAGAAAGCTTTTGATATTTTAAAAAACAAATTATGCACGGCTCCAATACTTCAGTATCCTGATTTCGATAAACCGTTCATAATAACAACGGATGCCTCAGGCTTCGCCTTAGGTGGAGTTTTATCACAAGGGGAAATCGGTAAGGATAAGCCGATTGCATATACATCATGTGTATTGCGAGGTGCTCCACTCCGTTACGATACCTACGAGAAAGAAGCAATGGCAATAATCCATAGCGTGAAGGCTTTTCGGCCGTATATCTACGGTAGGAGATTCACACTTGTCACTGACCACAAGCCATTAGTTTGGTTCAAAACCGCGAAAGATGCGAACACTCGGGTATTAAAATGGCGCCTCAAACTTTCCGAATACGACTATGATGTAGTTTACAAACCAGGGAAGTTAAATGTAAACGCTGATGCTTTATCGCGGAACCCTGTAGAATCCTCAGAGCATGTGAATGTAGTGACGCGTGCACAACAACAAAAAACACACGAAGACGAGTTACAAGACTTAGCTCGACAATTAGCGGAAACTAGTGATAGTGAAGCAGAAGCACAGAAAACAAGTACGGTACACACCGAAATTCGTCGCGAACCTAGTAGGTATAAACGACGGGCACGCCAACGGGTCAATTATGAAGAAAGTAGTGACGATGAAGTAGAAGCAGCCATTCGCGAAATCGATCCGAATCAATCGGTACTCAACAGAGAAATCCATTCAAGCACGAAGGATATAGCAAATGCCCGTAGGGATTCGACAACTCAAGGTCCACAGAAATCTGACACTTACTCTAGCTCAGGCGAATCACAAAATACAGATATAAGCGACGATGATTCACAGCTGTCGGATAATGGGGAAATACCCGAAAACCAAATTACAACGTCCCAATTCAAACTATCAAATATCGTCAGTACTAAGGAATTCCTTCATTTTCGAAATGACAACTTGGTCTATTTTGTCAACTCTCTTGGACAACCATGTGACATCGGATCTCAGAAATTAAATGACGTAGGAAAATTACCCGTCTGGAAAAATTTAACTGTTGGTAAGGCACACACATTCAAGCTTCGAAAAAAATTTCATATTGCTCTGGTAATACGCGGTGAAGAAGAAGAATCGTTGACAGTATTAACCGCGAATATACACCAAACCTTCGAACAATTGAAGGAAATCTGCGAAAGCCACCAACTCGCATCATTTAGCATTGCTCAAAATACTCACATTGAGAATTTGATGTGGGAAGAAGTTATGAATCTTCTCAAAACCACGTTTAAGGACTGTAAGATTAAAATCCTCATCTGTTCAGGGACATTGAAGTATGTACCACTTGAAAATCGAGATATGGTATTTTACGAACTACATAAAGCTCCGATAGGAGGCCATAAAGGGGTTTCCAAAACTTATAATCGAATCAAACGCGAGTATTATTGGGAGAATCTTAAAGCAGATGTTCAGAGGCGCATTCAACAGTGCTTAGACTGCCAAATAAAGAAACTAGTTCGTGTCAAAATCAAGCAACCAATGATAATAACTGACACCCCAGGTACAGTGTTTGAAAAAATTTCATTAGATATAGTAGGGCCAATGAAACCTACGACAAGCAAGAACGAGTATATACTTACCATTCAGGACCAACTGTCTAAATATTGTCTAGCAATCGCTTTGCCGAATGCTTTAGCAACAACTATTGCGGACGCATTTATTAAGCGTTTTATTTGCGTGTTCGGAGCACCAAAGGCAATGTTAACAGATCAAGGCAGTAATTTTTTGAGCAGCCTGATGCAACGGATAGCGAAACGTTTTCGAATTAAAAAGTATCGGACAACAGCATACCACCCACAGTCGAATGGGTCACTTGAAAGATCGCATCACGTCTTAGGAGAATTTTTAAAACAGTATACAAACCAAGATCACGAATGGGATCAATGGTTGGAACTAGCAATGTTTTCGTATAACACGAGTATTCACGAAAGTACGAAACATACTCCTTACGAAGTTGTCTTTGGAAGATTGGCCAGGACACCCTCAAGCGAACCTCTACGTGAGTGTGATCAATTGCCAACTTACCAAGGTTATTTAATAGATTTAATAACTCGAATAAACGGTATTCGTAGTCTCGCTTATGAGAATCTTGTCAACTCAAAGCATCGATCAAAAAAATATTATGACAAAAACGCGAATCCTCGAAATTTCAAGATCGGCGATTATGTTTATCTCCTTAAGGGAACGAAACCCGGTAAACTGGGAGATCAATATTCAGGACCACACAAGGTCATAGAAAAATTGAACAAGGGCAATGTGAAAATTCAATATAACAAGGCTACCCGCATTGTTCATGAAAATCGTTTGCGAACTTCGCACATCAGCTCGGAAAGCGCGAACAAACCAAAACGGAAATGCAAAAGGGAAGCGAACGAAGATTCCGATTTTAAAAAATAATTATAAATGTATACACATACATATATATATACATAATTTTAACAATATTCTAATATTAATTTCCTTTTACAGAAGGCAAATGGCAGTCTGCCGTTTAATATGGATTCTATGCATAATTCATCCCGTTTTTTCCATGGTGGGTTACGACTGTGGATCAAGCGCAACCAATATAACTACCCTATCTTTACTCGATGTCGACGAGTGTAGTATTCCCATTCCTAATGTAGAAGTAACTAAACAATTCATACAACTACTTCAATTAAACGAATATACCGAAACCCAAGTCATTCAATGTAAAATCGAGATACTGCGGATAATTTATTATTGTGGTATGCATTCTCACGTCTCGATTGTTAATAATGGTCAAACGGAATATCTTGAAACCGTGAGTCGTGAACCTTGCCAAGAGATGCATAAATATGGATCGACTCGTATTGGACATGTTATAATAACGGGAATTAAGGTCAATCGAACAACCACAAGCAGTCTTACACTAGCTGGTAATATGAAGGATGACGGCCATTGTAGTGGCGCATCGTATTCTGACCCATACGGAACATGGGATAACGTAATAGTGCAAGGCACGGTTAAAATATCTTTACGAAGTTATTCCGCTCAAATAAGTCTAGATTCTAACCGTATACACTTACGATCTGGCACCATTTGCCCATTGTTAGAAGCTACCTGCGAAGATCCTGACGGTGGACATACCTTCTGGAATACAAGACCGCGCGAAAATTGCGGATTTGACCGTTACGGAATTCTTTATACTGGTATAGCCGATAAAATCATGGAAACCGAATCAGGAGTACCCCGAAGTATTTATTCAGTAACCTCAGGAGATGTGACTTTCGCACTTAGAAGTGGAGAAATGGATAAAATCTGTGGTTACACTATCATCAGCACAGAACACCCTAAATTATTTATATTCGAAACAACCAGCTCTAATTCATTTGCTATCAAAGGAAAAGTGCCCATTGCCAATTTAGATATATTCGCTTACGTCAATTCGAAATTTATATATGTGGAACGACACATCAGACAACAAATGAAATCTCTGTATCACGATATACTAGTCCAACAATGTAACAGGGAACGTCAAATTTTGCAAAATAGTTTGTCTCTTGCAACACAGGCTCCTGACGAATTTGCGTATAGATTAATGAAGGGGCCCGGTTATATGGCAGCGTTAGCCGGCGAAGTAGTACATATAATAAAATGTATACCTGTAGAAGTAACGTTACTTAGACTAACCGAATGTTACAACCAGTTACCAGTCACTCGCGGAAATGAAACCTTTTTCCTCACTCCACGAACTCATATCCTATCCAAAAAGGGGACACAAACAACTTGCAACGCTCTTCTTCCACCGTATTATCTTTTTGGCGATGCGTGGTATAGATTCACGCCTACCCCAGTCGAAGCCATAGCACCAGCAACGATGAAACCAATGACTAAGCCTACGTGGCGTTACATAAATCCAGCATCCTTAGCATCCAGTGGGATCTACACTAAAGAAGACATCGAAAAACTACGAGAACACATCATGTTCCCCGTGGAAAAACCAGCTGTGCTAAATAATATAGTACGACGCATTAGTGGTCAACACACAATCAATCAAGGGGAACGATTCCTCAATCTATTGGATGAGAAATCTCTACAGCACCTTGCTGAATCAACCTGGAATCATACGTGGGGACGATTCGTGCAATTTGGAACGGCTAGTGCTGGTATCATCGGCATCGTTCTTATCATTCGAGGTGTAAAACTCGTAGTTGACACCATGATCCATGGATATGCTCTTCATACGGTCTACGGATGGTCCATATATCTGCTCGGCGCCATATGGGATTCTATGACGCATCTTTTGATCCATTTGGCCAAGCGACCAAGGGAAAAGGATGTAGAAACTGGATTGGAACAAATTCACAACGATCAACCTTCAGCTCCAGAGCCAGAGGCGAATCTGAAGAACTCCACCGAACAAGCTGGTTGTCAAGAGTTGTACCCTCATTCTACCCTTCACTCCGTTCAATCACCTAAACCTAGTTTCCTTTCTTAAATTTTTGCGAGTAAGTCGATTTTCTTTCTCTTATATACATACACGAAACTTACGATTATAACTATTCTGTTAATTTTATTTCAAAATTCATTTCATTTATACATAACGAAATCAATGTAATGTAACGATTTCCATCTCTACCGAGATCAATTGTCAACCGCGCTTCGCCCTCTGACAATCGACTAAGTGTGGGGGTGTAACATCCGCGTAGATGTAGTTTAATTTTTCTTTTCATTATTCTTAGGCACATATATATTTTTGAGAGTTGATTTTCCCGTCAGGAAAGCGACCGTAATTTTATCGCTTTCCGAGATAAGTGCTAGCGGGGCCACATGGCTGTACCCCGTCGATTTCTTATGTTTATCGAGAGGCCCTTTTTGCATCGAGAAAAGGGACCGTAAATTTATGTGTTTTTTAGGATAAGATGAACACGAACCATATGGCTATTGACCGTCGACGTAATCCGATTCTTTTATTTATGTTTTACATAACATTTACTTTCCCAGAAAAACATATCCCTTCCACCCACGATCTTAGCATCCCTCCGAATTCTCAACCCTCCAATCATAGTAATGATCCTTTCATAGATGTTAAGAATTTTAACGAATAAGAATGCGAACCTCCCTACTATAAGCACTTCCAAATCTGTTAGAACATCGCTGTCTTTCAATAGAGAATAACTTTTAGTCAGTCTTCTCCAGCCAGTCAACAGAGTCAGCAATCAGTATCTCCATATCTAGTTTTCGTATTCATTTCTTTCTGACTCTGATTATCAATAACTCCTCTTATTGTAAAACACTATTATAGTTAGTCAGTAAATTCAGTACACTTCAACAACAACTGAACATACAACAACAGAACAAACACAACAACAATTTCATCAATCGACACCAACCAACAACGATCCGACAACGATTCAACAACAATACAACAACAACAACTTCATATCCAAGTAAGGCAACTACTGTAAACCGCGCTCGAAATGTCAAACAGAAATCACTTTAAATTTCAACAGAACTTTTGTATATCGTTAAATAAATAGTAGTTATATTTTTGTTGCATAATTTCTTGGAATTATTCTTAATTCAATTTCATACAAAATACTCTTCTCTTCCCAATCCCGTGCTATTGCGCTTGGCGTAGGCAAAAAATAGGGAAATTGATAAATATTTATGTACATTCACTCTGGATGTCACAAAGCATTGTTTCGGAATCGTCGATACTATTTCGCAAGGCAGATGTAACGCTGTAAATAAGCCTAAATTCCTCCTCAATAGCAGTGTGCATCACTCGCACCGATACAGCATCATGTTCCCCTACGGGAGCACCTAAATTACATATTCTTCGATTAACCATGTCGTATTGACCATCGTCAGTGATTTTAAATCCTTCTCCGCGAGGGCCTCGATTGCCATCGGTATCAGCATTCCTACTCTTTCTCAAATGATGACCAAACACATCAACGCTCATTTTGACGGTTGCGAGATGACTGCGCTCGCATACTCGTTAATCAGCATTAATAAACGATTTCAGCTTCACGTAATTCCTTGATGATGGAAACGATCTCGTTCGCATGACTAAAATTTCCGGCTGATTGGGATGCATGGAGGAGCCTTAACCTATCGACTAATTCGTTGGGATCGTCCCAATAAACGTAATCCAGACTACTGTTTCTTCTAACAATTTTGGATCGCGGCAACCCTTTACCCAATCGTTCCGAGTGTCTCTTTGACACAGGTTTTCTCAACGGAGATGCGATAATTTGTGCAATTATATTTTTGAATTTCATGCTTTTATCCTCGCGAATTGCGTGATCGCTGATGTAATGTTTTCTGTAAGCGTTCGTCGAGTTAAGGATTTTACCATAATTTTCCATATCATTCGCCGTTACGAGAGATTCATCGGGTGATTTTTTAAATATCAACTCCAGTAAACCTTCACTTTGATCATAAGTCTTATCACTGACACGAATAATATTTTGCTCGAACGTAATTGGTGAATTCCCAATCATTAAACGATCTCCCTGTAATTTCCGCACTCCATACGATGTGTCCAATTCTTTCTTATCCTTCGTGGCGAACATTTTCAAGTAATTTTGCGACAAATCAACATTAATATCGTCTTCAATACTAATATTCCGTTCCGAGATATCCCCGTGAGCTGTTTCAAACGTTTGTTCAAATCGATCATCTTCATTATCGCTATATTCATCCTCGTTTTTCTTGGGTGATTCGACATTTGGCTCTTTCTTGATAGCTGATTCCTGTTTTACCGACGATTGTGACGATGACTGATCAACTAGTTTTTGCAGTGGAGCTACCACCGGTCTAAAAACTTCTTCCATTTTTCTCTCAGAGGTCATTTTTCCCAATTTCAACATTCTATGCTTGCGACGGATCGCATTGCTTGCAGTCGCGATTTGACGCAAAATATGTTTCTCCTTGTTTAGCTCCGCTCCATACATATTGACGCTTTTAAGGCTACACTGTAACTGATGATTATGTTGAAAACTACAAATTTATAAAGCAATCGAACCCCTTCTTGTAACGACCCTTGTTTAATTCTCTATCTTTGTCTATCACCACGAACCCATACTTATCGTTGTTCCAGCACTTTGAGCATAAACTTTTGAATTGCGTGTACGACATGTCGGTATTTACGTGATCGTCATATACATGCTTCAAATTCATTTCATCCTGCTTAAAGAGTACCAATAGGTTAGTATTATCGCGCACGAGATGTTTCGGAATACGTGCGTACGTTTGACACAAGTAAAAGCAGTCCACATCTCTGTGTCGTCCCATGCAGAAAAATGCTCTCACGTTGTCCTGTTTTTCACAGGCAATATCATCGAAAATCATGATCGAATTCGATCCCGCCTCCTCGGGTTTGATGACTTGCTCATGATCAGCGAAAGGAAAATATTTCACCCCTTTCACAGATTCGAGCAGACCTTTTGAGAAATGTGTACTTTGGTTGATTCAAAGATTTTGAATACACGTAAACATTGTCAAATCTCAAACCATTTGGATGGGTAATGAGGGTAAGGAGCGCGTTAGTCTTTCCGCAATTGGATGGACCGCAAAATACTGCGCGTACACTACATGGCAACAATTCCCCATGACGCCTTCTCCCTGCCCTCCTATCCTCATCTTGCACGAGATCATCGACATTTTTTGTAGGTAATTTGATCGATTGGTTGTGGAACCTCATCTCGAGAATAACTGACGTCTCGAGACACGGGCGAACCCTTTTATAAATATGATGGGCATCGAGAACGATTATCTCAGTATCAGTTTGTACGTTTTGTGGGAATGACTACGCTGCTGAATAAAATAAAATTCGATTTTGAAAATCCGCGGAAGCACAATACAAATAAATAAACTATTCGAAATAAAATTTCTCATTCTACGACTATTCTTCATCGAGTAATGATCGGGCACGGGGAAGGGCTCGTCAACAATCTCATCAATAAGCTTCCGATTGAACTGCATGTACCTGGTTATCAATATTGTGGTCCTGGCACTAAATTGAGAAGGAGACTCGAACGAGGTGATTCGGGGATAAACGCGCTCGACGCTGCTTGTAAAGAGCACGACATCGCGTATTCTAAAAATCGTGAAAACATCGACGCTCGACACGCTGCGGATCGAGTACTCGAAGATAAAGCTTGGAAACGCGTTTTTGCAAAAGACACCGATTTTCGTGAAAAAGCTATAGCTTGGAGAGTTGCAAATTTGATGAAGACTAAAACTAAGTTCGGTATGGGTGTTGGGGGGAAGAGAAAGATGAAGAGGGGGTCCCGAGTGAAAAAAGTGTCGATAAAGAGTATTATCATAGTCGCGAAAACGTCGATGATCCCCGGCACGAACGCAGTGAAATCAGCTCTCACTGGCGCACGCGCAGCTGTAAAAAATGCTGGTGGCAAGAAAAACATCCAATCGCCGCGCATTCTGCCTGTACCTCCAAAAATTGGTGGTTTTTTTGCCCTTTCTTATACCCATTTTCGCAGGATTGAGCGCTACCGGAGCTCTCGCTGGTGGCGCCGCGGGCATTGCTAAAGCTGTTAATGATGCCGAGACCGCGAAACATGCTCTCGAAGAGAGTAAACGTCACAACAAGACGATGGAGACTATAGCGTTGGGAAAGGGACTTTATCTTAAACCATACAAAAGCGGTATGGGTCTTCATGTTAACAAAAACGACTAAGGCTACCACATCGAGCGCTCACCGACGCTGATTTATCAAAGTTCGCTAGAGTCATGAAAATTCCACATTTTCGTGGCGTTTACATGAGAAATGCGCTACCCGAGGATGGACCTCGAAAATACAAATCGGCTATCGTCAATCTTGATGATAAAGATGGTCCAGGCACACATTGGGTCGCATACGCGAAAAAGAACAAAAAAGTAATGTACTTCGACAGTTTCGGTGATCTTCAACCACCGTCCGATTTAATAAAATACCTCGGTGTTGGTAGCATTGTAAATTACAATTATCAAAAATATCAAGACTATGATACAGTAGTGTGCGGACATCTGTGTCTCAAGTTCCTCAACGGAGAGTTATAAAATGGATGGTTATACGAATCGCGGTATCAGTCGAGTGCTCGACGCGATGTATGAATCTTTTACATTGACATTGTCAGGCACATCTTCCATACTCGAAGCTCATTATTTTCCCCCCATCGAATTGTCACCATACAAACATTATACTCTGGGTCTCCTTGAACTGCTAACCTTCAATTCAATTCCCAATATATACGAGACAAATAACAAATTTTACGTGGGCGCGGAGATTATCACCATACCGATTGGGAGCTACGAAATTGAGGATATTGAGAGCTATCTGCAAAAAGTACTCTCCGATAGTAATATCGATGTCATTCTCAAGCCCAATAATAATACTCTGTGCAGTGAAATTAAAAGCAATCGTGAGATAAATTTCGAACCGAGTGATTCTATTGGTAGACTGCTGGGTTTTACACCACGCATCCTTCCCGCTAATATTACACATAAATCCGATGTACCGGTTACTATTCTCAAGATAAATTCTCTACGAATCGAGTGTAACGTAACCTCGGTAGCATACATCAACGGGCAACGAGTTCATACGATTCACGAATTTTTTCCCTCTGTACCACCCGGGTATAAAATTATCGAAATACCCTCGCACATCGCCTATCTCCCAGTTACCGTTAAATCGATACACAATCTACAGTTGAAAATTGTCGATCAAGACGGTGAGTTGGTGAATTTCCGCGGCGAGCTAACAATGATCCGGCTACACATAAAATCTTAAAAAATGGGAATTGTTTTCGGGTCGAAGAGCGGACAGGGGTATAAATTTCAACGACCATGCCTCGAACGAAACATTCGTCGAACACCCCGCAAGGAGCTAACACCTCAAAATATTCGACATCTCAAGAGTCTGGGTCTGAAACTTCGAAAAAAATAACAAAAACAAGTTCTTGTTGCATCACAATTACTTGCTTTATACCATGGCGGAAATCTTAACAATACAAAAACCCGTGATGTTTGATGATGCTATTGCGCATTACGAGATACACGGTCATCAACCATTCGCCTCGGCAACCTTCAATAACAGCGATGAAATTCGTATTGCCGTGCAGCATCAAGATTTGTGTCTATTGCCTAGTAAGAACTCGCTGCACGTTAGCGGTAGATTGACGAGAGCCGATGGCCGCACTCCGACGACAAGCACAACGTTGGTCACCAATGCCATCTGTCGCTTATTCGAGGACATACGCTACGAGCTGAACGCCATTGAGATTGACCGATGTAAAAATGTTGGTCTAACGAGCGTGATGAAAAATTATGTGTCTCAGAATCCTAGTCAAATATCGATAATGGAAAACGCTGGTTGGGTACCTAGTGAAGAAGAGCTGCAAATAACTGATGCTTCTGGATACTTCGATATCTCGATACCGCTGAGTATGTTATTGGGTTTTGCCGAGGACTATCGCAAAATTATCATCAATGCCAAGCACGAGCTGATATTGACGAGACCAAACACTGACACGAACGCAGTCATACGGACTCGACCAGAAGGGGCTGCTGCACCGGAAGAATTTAAGATCATTCTATCGAAAATTGAATGGATGATACCGTATATCAAGTTCTCCGATGAGAGAAAAATTCAAATGCTAAATTACATAGCCAAAGATACACCCATCCCAATAAGTTTTCGCACGTGGGAACTGTATGAGTACCCTCTATTGCCTGCTTCATCGAAACACGTTTGGGTAGTAAAAACTTCTACTCAACTCGAAAAACCCCGATATGTAATCGTAGGTTTTCAAACAGCACGAAAAAATAATGCTCTTAAGAATGCGAGTCATTTTGCTCATTGTCATGTTCGAGATGTTAAACTCTTTTTAAATTCACAGAGTTATCCGTATGGGAACTTGAACCTCGACATTAGTCGCAATCAGTATGCTCTGCTCTATAAAATGTATGCAAATTTCCAGTCTTCTTATTACGAGAAGGAGCCCGAACCACTCATAAACAAAGGTGACTTTTTGAAATACGCGCCGCTAATTGTTATCGATTGCTCAAAGCAGAATGAATCGTTGAAATCAGGCCCCGTCAATACTCGCCTCGAATTCGAATCTGTAAATCCCTTTCCTGCTGAAACCTCGGCTTATTGTTTAATTTTATACGACCTTATTGTTGAATATAACCCCATCAGTGGTAATGTTAAAAAAATAGTGTAAGGACACGTTCATCTGTAGAGTTATATATTTTTCTTTTTACTTCTTATAGTTTTTTATTATTACTATATATTCATAAGTTTTTTGGTGTGGGAGGGAGGGGGGGGCGTATTGAATATTTGTTATAAATCGGACGCGACTGTTATTGGAATCAGTTGTATCCGAGATGGAGTACGTGGTTGACTTGCAAGGTTTCAAAAAACCCTCGAACGAATTTGTGTTAAAAGAATTTTCTGTTATTTCTTTAACGGATTCCAATCGAACACCGTCAACGCTTTTCTTCGAACCACCATGCGTATGGATTGATTTGCCGGTCAAATATAGATGTACAAATGCTTGGTTGACAAATAATTATCATGGCTTACCATGGAACTATGGTGCCATACCCTATAATGCGATAAACGGAATTCTTCAAAACATTTTACGCGATGCACGAGCAATTTACGTTAAGAGGCAGTGTTAGTCAGCGGAAATTTCAGACGGCTTCGGTAGTGCAGAGCTCGCAACATTTTGCTAAGCGCTACCGCTGCCTACCGCTAGATGGCATGGCGCGCGTATGCTACGAAGCCCCAGTATGACACTTGACAAGACGGGCCAAGTGCCGAGGCCTCGTAGCGATAGCCAGCCGCCCGCGTTTCCCCCGCACCACCCCGCGGAGGGAATGAGACGGAGCGAAAACAATCGAGTCGCGCGACTAATCTCGCAGCTTTGGTCATGCATATTATGAGAATTGCTGTTTATAAAAACTGTTCACAAAATAATATGATTCTTGGAAAAGATATCTGGGTATACATACAAACGCATTCAGCAATATATATACTAGCAAACCCGGCGAACTCCGTTTCGCCACCAGATGGCTTCGTTTTATGTAACATTTCGTTTGGTGATTAAAAGATGAAGAAATATTTTTTTTTGTTTTATATTTGAAAAGGAAAATTTTTATTTCATTTCACAACAGTAATGAATTCATTTCGATTACAAAAATGAAGTGTTATTTAGTTTAACTTCTCTAAGTAAATGAAAGTGAACCCAAAGTAAATACTGAATCGAAGCGTTATACGTGTCAGCAAATTATCCGTTTCATTGAAGTGCTCTTTGGTAAACCACATTTTTTGTTTTTTGGTCTGACGTTAACACAAACAAAGCGGATGGTTTCCCAACTCGTGAACACGCAACGTATAACTGCCCATGTGAAAAACAATGATTTTCTAAATTTATCCCGCAAACACTAAGCGATCGGCCTTGCGACTTGTTAATTGTCATTGCGAACGCAAGGCGAACTGGAAATTGCAATCGTTTGAAGTCAAACGGAAGATCAGTCGGAATCATTGGTATTCGAGGAATACATACATTTTCACCTGCGTACTTTCCGTTAATAATGGTTGCCTCAATCAAATTCGGCATAAGTCTTTTTACCGCAAGTCGACTACCGTTGCAAAGTCGCGGTGGATTCAAATTACGCAATATCATAATAACTGTACCAACTTTGAGTTGCAAGTTATGTGGTGGAAATCCTGGTAACTCCAGAGAGTTCAAAAACTCCGTTGGATAATTTACTACATCATCGGGATTTGTTATGGAATCAATGGATTTGTATGTCACCAAATCGCCAGCGATTTTTGATTGAATGGTGAAATTCAGTGCGTGTACATCATTATTCTTTGCGGCAAGAATTGCTCGTTGACTTAACCAAGCATAATTCTGATAATTCTCACTAATGTTTGGGAAAACATTTTCAATAAGAGCTAATTAAGAGTTTACAAATCGGCAAAAGTCGTTGGTAAGAGTAATTAATCCAGATGTCGCATCAACTGGGACTTTTCCATTTCCAACAGCTAACAATTGTTTGGAAAATTGTGCAGCACTTTGATCATTTTGAAGTTGAACTCTCATATTAGTGGTTACCGATAATGTTTTTACGTTATTCCATAAAGGTGATGCCTTCAGGCAAGCATTCAATTCATCTGCAGGCGTTACACGGGGAATTACTGGCAACGTCTGCCTGAAATCGCCTGCCAACAATATCATCAAGCCGCCAAAGATGTTGTTATTTCGCCGAAGATCCTTCAGTGTGAAGTTAAGTGCTTCAAGTGATTTCTTATGTGCCATTGTACACTCATCCAAAACAATGAGCTTGCATTGCATCAACAATTTTCCCATTGCACTGGATCGGGAAATATTGCATGTTGGAGTATCAATTTTGTTTAAATTGAGTGGCAACTTCAGCGCAGAATGTGTAGTACGACCGCCATCTAGAAGAGTCGCCGCAATTCCAGATGATGCTAACGCCAAAGCTATGTCACATCTTGATCGAATAGTGGCCAAAATCAATGAAATGACAAATGTTTTCCCTGTTCCTCCAGGTGCGTCCAGGAAGAATAGACCACCAGTATTATTGTCCACCGCTTGCATTAATGTTTCGTATACTTGTTTTTGCTGTTCATTCAGCAACGACACATTATTTCGAACGAATTCCTGCAATGTATCAACATTGTATTGCAGCTCTCGATTTAATTCTTGGTTGAATGCATCGTGCATCGATCGATTTGGCGCAATCATTCCTACTTCAATCAGTAGCTTGTTTGCAATAGTCAAGCATTGATCCTCAATCAGAATCAATCCTTCATTGTAGATTTCATCGGTTATTTGCATGTCAGGATTATTCGTTTGAATGCGCAAGCGATGCAAGATATCTTCACATATGTCGTCTTTGTATTTGTTCCATAACTGAATTGGTTGTGAAGGAAAACATGTGGTGATGATAATTGCGAACAGCGTTCGTATTTGGTACGCATTTGATGAAACAACTGAATCCGCAAGTGTTAAATCCCAATGAGAATCGTTCTCCAGCAAACCCAATAGTTGACATGCTTCTCGATATGTTTGGCATTGGTGGCCATTCACAGTTTTCAAATGCACAAATGATTTTGGTCCACGTACATTTACCAACAGCAGTCGCAAATAAAAACATTCATCATTTCTAGGATGAACAGTATACATGCGATCTAGTGCATCAGTGGAAAACACCTGTGGCCAATCTGGAACTGGGGTTCCTTGTTTGCGACGTTGGAATTTCTTTGTTGATTGATTCCAAGTGTAATACTTGGGCATTTCAACGTACATCAGCGTCGCTGCGAATGGATCTGCTTCACACATTGCAAAGAAGCTAGTCAATGTTGTCGATGGTGGTCTCTCAGCTCGTTGTGCCGCATTAGCCTCAGTGAAGTAAACTCTTTGGCCATTTTCCAAATGCACTGCTAAATGTACAACTGTGGGATATCTTTCATGAATTTGAAATGACAATACTCGCCACAGTGCTTCATTAGTACAACTGTGGGATATCTTTCATGAATTTGAAATGACAATACTCGCCACAGTGCTTCATTAGTACTGACGTATCTGCCCATTTGGAAGTTGCTGATTTCGTCATTCGCATTTTCCGACGCAATACCAAACACAGCCATGTCGCTGCCTTTTGTGACGTACTTGCACAAATATTTGATTGATTTGGCCGAATAGGAACTCTCAACGTTTGCATGTGTTTCGAAAATTCGTGATAGCAGCGGGCAATATGGTACAATGAATGCATTTCCGATCTCAATCTCTTGATTTTGAACTTTAACTTTGATAGTTCGACCATTATCTTCTTTTGAACGCCGACGATAAACTGGATATCCATCGTTCCCTGTGACTGTTTCAGCAACTAACGGTCGTGGATATCGTTTTGTGCACTTTCCATCAGCCATGCAAGGCGATAATGGATTTAATGCACCGCACGGTCCTTGCACCATCTGAGTCGTCACAATGTCGTGTAAATGGGGATCAGTGACTGGATCAGGAATTTCAGCTGATATGATGTCATCCACTTCATTTGAATGTAATTTTTTCAGCAACCAAATTAGGATATGAGTATGCGGTAGTCCACGCTTCTGCCATTCCACCGAGTACATATAACAACGTGTGTCACCAAAAACTCGATACTTAGTAAGCACATCCATCATAACCTTGAGTTTTTGCTGCAATACTCTGGCGATTATGTCATGGCGATCTTGCGGTTTTTGTCCCCGTTCCAACTCACGTTCAATTTCCGTCCACTTCGGATTGCATGTGAACGTAATAAATAAATCCGGAGTTCCATAATTTCGCACGTACGTCATAGCGTCTTGAGCGTATTCGTGCATGTGGCGTGGGCTTCCGATATAAGATGATGGGAGAATCGTCAGACGTCCAATATTCTGAACATCACCATCTGAATGAATAGCATCACGCAAGTGTATATAGTCCTCAGATCGTAGCTTTGCCTGATTGAATCGGATGAACGCTAAACGTTCGGTCTCGACTTTGACATACATGTCGACAGCGAATTGCTGGAATAGCCGACGGCACTTCAGAATGACATTCTCCTCATGTGTCCGAATCATCATACGATACGCATAGTAATTCATTGCGCTTAGATTTTTATTCGTTGATATGCCTGAAAATGCAAAATTAAATGAATTGTTAATGGAAACCAATAATAGCAATAATTAGTGTGTGAATATTGTACCTGTAATTGGATCGACCATCTTCAACGTGATGTCGTATCCGTCTTGCCCTTGCCAATAAATGATTGGATATTGTAACGCATCGTACAAACGATGTGTCTCGTTTACACGATGCATGATATTGCTTCTTCGCTGAACGACAATGTCTCGTGATTTAGTTGGATCGCCAACAATAATTGCAGCAACATCATTAACGGTGGGTGTATTGAATCTTCGCACATGTTCACCTGTTGGGGTACAATCCGCTCTTATGACAAATGTGTGCGTATCCGATGGCATTCGTTCCAATGCTGTTTTGAACATATTAACCACAGCGTTATTAGCGTGAAAAAATGCTTGCAACTGTTCAATAATTCGTCTCTTTAACTGTTGTGTTCCCTGTATATTGCACCGCACATTCAGCTGATCCACCATCGACGAAATGAAATATATTTGCAGAAATTGATGCGGTTCATCTGGTGTTGGCACCATTGAACCATGCAAATGATATATTTGTCCTTGTATCTGTAATTGCAAACAATCATTTGTTGAAGAATACGGTGTAACTTCTGATCGTGTGATGGTGTAGTGTGTGGTGTATATGTAGTTGTTATGTGTTGCAATTCATTGTGTTGGTGTGAGTGATTGGTTGTGTGTGTTGTATCTTTTACCTTGCAAGTCGGCATGAAGCCGCCTTCTCGAATGATATTAGCTCCAAAGGAAGTCATGCGAAAGCAGTTATTGTATTCAAGGATGTGTTGAAGAAAATGGCTGGAATCGGGATCACTTCCATCGAACAATGGTTTCAGTGGCTGTGGTGGTGTAAGTAATGGATCCAGTTTGACTTTTCCACTTGCGCAGCACAATCCAGCCGTTTCTCTTTTGAACTTTAACGCATTGCAATATCGGCATACAGTCGTCATTGGTCCAATATCTAAATTTTCATCATCACTGTAGTTCGCATCTTCCTGTGCTCACGCGTTGTCTCAATCGGGCATTTTCTCTTATTATATTTTGTCTTTCTTCGCTTAAGTTCTGTGAATACACTTGTTGCTGGCTTGCATGTCTTGTGCGGCGGCCGATGTTCGCACGTCGTCCTCTAGGCATTTTGTCCTATGGACAGAGTGGTGAATTTAACCTCAAATGCACGATCCACATAATTTACACAGTTCAACTTACCACCTTAAAGACAAATGCCTGCTGTTGAAATTGAATAAAAATTTGCACAATACACGTGATTGATTTGATGGTTTCCAATTGAAATGTTAGGAAACGAATAACTTATTTTTTTTACTTTTTCTCACAATTTCACAGTGAACACAATACCGGTTTGTCACATGAAATTCTCTGTCAAACAATATATCACGCACCGACGCCATCTACTTAAAATATTGGTTTGTAGTACATGCTATGTATCAGAGATCGCGCTTTATGTGAAAAATGACTTACGCTGTTTTCCCGCTTTTCTGTTGAATTTTTTTCTGAATTTTCTTTGCTATAAACCTCACGGAGCCCGAGACCTTTCCAACGAATGCAAAACCGTGGAAATCGGTTCGTGCGTTCTGGAGTTATAGCGTCAGGAAGGAAAACCCGACTTATTTTTATATAGTAGATATATATATATATATATATATATATACAGGGTGTCCCATTTTAATCTTACACCTGATTTTTCTCGGAAAATACTGCTCCGATCAAAAATTGTGTATAATGAAACTTTTAGGGTTCGATGGGGGACGTTCAAAAAAAATTTTTTTTTTGTATCATAATTCAAAATGGCGGCTGTAAGATGGCCGACATGTTTTTTTTAAATAGAAACAGGCCATTTCTTTGTTACTAAAAAATTTGTCGGATCAAAACTAACAACTTTTATAGGAACATTTTTTTGATAAAGTCCATAATTTTTGGAGTAGAACACCATTTTTGACTATTTTAGCGTTATCCAGGATGTACCACGAGGAGGTAAAGTCTTTAACATCCCAAGTGTAAGTGTGTGTGTATGTGTGTGTTTGCGCGCGTGTGAGTGTGAGTGTGAGTGTGAGTGTGTGAAACACTCACAAGGATTAGGTCTCTGCGACTCGTCACTTCCGCAGTATTTACCGACTCCAAACCCTCCTTGTGAGTGTGAGTGTGAGTGTGAGTGTAAGTGTGAGTGTGAGTGTGAGTGTGAGAAACACTCACAAGGATTAGGTCTCTGCGGCTCGTCACATCCGCAGTATTTTTCGACTTCAAAACCACCTCTGAACTCTTAAAGGTGTTCGAAGATTCCCCCATTCATGTTTAAGCATGCCCGAACTCTCCTCTCAAAACCATCGACTGTTCGCAAGAGAACAACTCTCGGGATTGCACGGCAGGCAGCTCTTATCCGCACCCGCATCCGCGTTAACGTGAGATTTCGTTTTTCTTATTTCGATCAGAAGCGAAGCGAACTTGAAACGCTCAAATGATATGGGGTACCATGAAAATTCGTATTGTCCTGCCGTATCCAGTTAACAGACAAATTTCAACAGCGACACATTCCAGAGAAAATTTTCATGGTACCCCATATCATTTGAGCTGCCTGCCGTGCAATCCCGAGAGTTGTTCTCTTGCGAACAGTCGATGGTTTTGAGAGGAGAGTTCGGGCATGCTTAAACATGAATGGGGGAATCTTCGAACACCTTTAAGAGTTCAGAGAACACTCATAAGGAGGTGGTTTTGGAGTCGGTAAATACTGCGGAAGTGACGAGCCGCAGAGACCTAATCCTTGTGAGTGTTTCACACACTCACACTCACACTCACACGCGCGCAAACACACACATACACACACACACACACACACACTTACACTTGGGATGTTAAAGACTTTACCTCCTCGTGGTACATCCTGGATACGCTAAAATAGTCAAAAATGGTGTTCTACTCCAAAAATTATGGACTTTATCAAAAAAATGTTTCTATAAAAGTTGTTAGTTTTGATCCGACAAATTTTTTAGTAACAAAGAAATAGCCTGTTTCTATTTAAAAAAAACATGTCGGCCATCTTACAGCCGCCATTTTGAATTATGATACAAAAAAAAAATTTTTTTTGAACGTCCCCCTTCGAACCCTAAAAGTTTCATTATACACAATTTTTGATCGGAGCAGTATTTTCCGAGAAAAATCAGGTGTAAGATTAAAATGGGACACCCTGTATATATATATATATAATAGTATATAATATGTATAATATATATAATAATATATATATATACTGAAACGGCAAAACGTTTCAATAAATTTATTTGAGTGCGATGGCTCGACGATTATATAGTGTGTGAAGGTTTTTGGTGAGGGAAAGTAATTTCTCTTTGAGGCCTGTTTTTTGTATTGGTAACGAAGTCGTTTATTCTCTTAGTTTCTGAGATTCTGAATTTTCAATTGGGGCGACTTCGCCTTTATTTTCTATATAAATTTAAATGAAAGTAAAATTCCAGTGTTTGGATATTATTGGTATTTAATTCTATTAGTCGTGGGTCGGTATTCCCGCTCTGCTTGGCCGTCTCTGTAGATCGTAGGTGTGCCGTCAAAACCTTGATTACCGCCTCGATCGCCGTTTCCTCTCCTCTCTCGTCAGCTGGTCTGGCGACGTAAACACAGGTGATCGCTCCTATCCCCGCCTGTCCGTTGACGATGCGTGTTGTTGTGTTTAGGTTACAGGTCAGTGCTCTTAGGCAGGACCTTTACTGCTCATTCAATGTGTTTTTCGTCGAGCAACAATTCTTTTTCAGAATTCTTGTGTTAAATCGCCGTTTCGCTCTTATTCAGAGGTCAATGCCGCTTACCAGGTTTCGTCTCTTCTTCAGAGCACCCACCCGGGTAAGTGACCAGCTATTAACTGATAATTTATCGTGATTTTTCCGGCCTTTGATACTAATTAGGCTGCTCGCCTATAGGTCGAAGGATTTTCAGACGGACCAATCAGCTGTTTTGACATTGGTGCCGTGTGAATCTAAGTGCCGTGTGCACTGGCGACGTTCGATCTTTCGATGGTGGGGGGATTTTGCTCGGGTGTATGAGACAATATCGTCTCAATACATACTGAAGAAAAATGATAAAGCTGTCATAGTCGTACGATTATTCTTATCATGTTGAAGGCAACATTTCATGCTCACTGGAAACACACACATTTTGGGCTTTATTTCGTATCATTTGATGAAGAAATGACTGAATTATGAGAATTACCATTTTTGTGGAAAGCGGGCCGACGTCGGTAGTTCGAGCGGCACGTGTAGTCGTCGACTTCGGAGGGGGCCGGACAACGCTCTCTAAGGGATTTCTATATTTGGGCATAGAGGTGTGCATATGTGACCTATGGGCCGTGACTTTTCAAGCGTGTGTCTCCTCCTCTACCAGTTACCACACCCGTCTCGCGAGAACATTTCGTCAGCGCTCCGTGCGGATTTTCGTCACACTATTTTCTCGTTGTGCCGATAAAAATTTCGATGTTTTCTCTCAATAACGCTTGATCGTAATTTGACAGTCAATTTTGCATCAAATTACATGAAACAAAGTTCATAATGTGTGTTTTTTAATGCTGCATGGGCTGACTATCAGGAATTTTCGATAGCATTGGTCCAACCATAACAAATTATCCAATTTCTCCAGTGATAACTAAATCTGCAAAAATTTTTTCAAAATTTTGGAAAAATAAGAGAGTTAGCCACTTTGTGCCATAATTCTCTATATGCCCTCCAAATTTTAATGCGGTTGCTTGCTCAGTGCCGGACAAATGACGAGTCCCGTTTTCGAAGCGCTCGTCGTATGTGACACTGACTCTTAACGTGAAAAAACGAGAGAGAAAGAATTATAGGAATACTGTAGGTGTAAGACAGAGAGCATACCGCGTACTGCGCGAACAGCCGCACAAAGAGGAGACTCCGTTAATAGCACATACGGCCTGCTACATACATCTTCCCCTTCCGCCGCCATCATGCCAATACTCTGAAGCAGGGGCCATGCGTTCTCCGTCTCTTTTAATTGCACGTGTATGAAAGAAAAAGAGCTATAGCCGCCTTTCCAGAAAGACAGAGAGCATGCTACAGTCTGTTTCTTTTTATTTTCTTTATATATTAGATAGATATTAAATAAAATATTATTTATATCATATTTTAAATATTATTTATAGGTATCAATTAAATATTTAATAACCTGTGTTACTCGAATATGATACATGCTCGGGAAAAATATACTGCTTATGATTTTCTATGAGAGCAAAATTCAAATATTCGATATACGGTTTTCAAATTGTTTAAATTAAGGCAGGATGCTCTATATATATGTATAGACGGTCGGAGGTATTAAAACAAAGAAACAACTGTACAGATTTCTTTAAGTAATGGATAAACTCATACACCTATATATTTATAAAAGCGGCCTGCTTAGACAGGCCGTCTTTACGAACGATCTAACGTCTCGTGAAACCGATACCTCTGCACGTTTTACACAAGATGATTGTCTCGCTGCTCTGGTAAAAAATGCATACAAATCAAATATACGTATAAGACCATCTTTTATACTACTCTTTTGACATAGAGGTTACAGTCTCAAGCGAGCAGCGTAACAGTACGTTATATTTTACTGTGTAACGATGGCTGCCGTGCGCTTCGTAAACGTATCGGCGTTTTTTTACGTTTTCTAAAATTACATAGCGTGCAGATACGACGTCGCTGTGATGGTTAGTGGTGAGTAGTATAGCGGCCACTATGGCGACCCCCACTCCGCGGTCGCCGAGTTCGCCGTGAGCTCGAGCGGTCGTGGATGCGTGGGGGGAGAGGTGCGCAGGGGGAGGAGGGGGGATGGAGGGTGTCGCCATAGTGGCGCGCTGTTTTTCTTTTTTATTTATAATACCGTAAGACTTACCGCTCGTGTATTTATTGCTCCGCATCCCCGCCGCCGCCGCCGCATCCCTCGTCGCTCCCTCGCACACAGAAAGACACACACACACACACACACCCACACACACACGCACGCACGCACACACACTACACGCACTACTCGTGTAACCCGTTGAAAAAATGTTCATTCAAATAGGGGACCACATCAATATTCGCTTGTTCATCAGCTAATGTGATTTCCCCTGTTCCCCCTGAAGACATAAAACCCCGAGCCTATCTGGCACATCTTCACAGATTGAAAACCCCTATAGACCGCACATGGCTACTGGAGGTGGAGGGTTTTTAAACCGCAGAGGGGCAATATAAATATTGGCACCCTCAACAAATTCGTAAAAACACTCGTCTGTTAACCAGACGCCACAACAGCCGTCGGAGGACGTATGACGTATTTCCGCGCGGTATACGTTACTACAGATACGGATTACGCAACGCATCCCTGATTTAATAATGGTGGTGTCAACCACTACACCGCGCATCTCATAATTATAATAACGATTAAGATCGTCGCGGAGTTGCGTGTACGCGGTTGCCATTAATGGTGTGCGTACGTATATCTCACCAAACGAATAAAAATCGACCACATCGCACTTAAATTTTGGCGGTAGCACCGCAGGCTCGAAGTACTCGCACATTTTTTAAAGAGTGATCCGTCTCGCTGTTCAATAAGAACTGAGCTCTATTGCGCTATGAGAGTTTTCAGCACCTCGTGCACTACCCCTCCACACCCTTTACCGCTGGACCGTGATGAGATTCCTCACGACATTTTTGGAAACGTATACGTCTCATCATCGCAAGGAATGCACACCTGCATCCGTCACGTACCTATGGTATATCTTGTTTATATCAACACAAAACTGAAACGAGTGTTTTCGTAGAATATGTACCACAGTGAGGAATGCACACCTGGGCTCATCACGTACTTACGAATCAGCATTTGTACATATATTGTGACGCGCTCGCTACTCTGAAAATTTCGTTAAACAAGTCGCGAGCTGCCCGTCCAAAATCGCTAATGACGCCCGTGTTTCTCTTATTTTCTTACTTATTCGCTCTCACCTTTGGGCGCCAGGTATTTCTTTCGCCCGAAATACCAAGGGCGATTCTTTCTCTTCCGACCCGCCTCGGCTAAACCCAGGGAAGGAAGGGGGTATTCGGGGGCAAGTCCACTTATTTATTTTCTGTTCGAAATAACGGGTGAGCACCGAATGTGTTAAATATCGAAACAATAATCTTTTATTTCTTTAACGCTCTACACAATGTCAGTCGCTCTCTCACACACACATTCACATACCGGGTTCTACCTCTCATGCCGACCCCCGGAGACGCCGGAGGGCACAGCCTTTGATTTGCGGGGCGAGGGGACGGGGCAAGACGCTCTCTACTGCGTCGCGTTACACAAGAAATGGTGCACCATGTGCGCCTACCTTATCTCGCTGCTTCTGATCGCGCAGCGTTCCTCTCTCTCGCTCCCGAGTATGCCGGTGGCTCAGCCTCGCTCGCTCTCTCTCGCTCGCACGTCCTCACCGATGTCTCGTCCTCCGATCTCTCGGTCTCTCGCTCGCTCGCTCGCTCTATCCTCTCTCTTTCGCCTTCTCACACACTGCTCACTCTCTCTCTCCACTCTATTCTCTCTTTCTTCACTCTACTCTGTTCACTCCTCACTCTCTCTAGTCACTCGTCCTCTTTTCGATTTCGACTCTATCCCTAACAACTCTTTTTAACTTTTCTAGCTATTCGTCCGCACTCTCGCTCTATCAATCGCTCAATTCTCACTGACTCTCCTTAATGTCTAATCCTTCTCGCCGGCCGGCTTCGTCGCTCTCCCGGTCACGTGGTAGAGGCCGGGTCCGTCCGACGATCGGCGATCGCTCCTTCGGCACAGCCATCTCTCTCGCTCTGCCGTCGGCCGTCGTCTCTCTCCGTCGTTTGCCGACGTCGTCGTTCGTCGTCTCTCTGAAATTTACGAAGATTTCGACGACAGTGCCCGTTCGACCGTACCTGGTTTCCACCACGGGTGCGAGACGGCGCGACGCTGCTGTTTGTACTCGACGTGCATGCGAGGCCTATAATGCCTCGTCACAATATATATTGTAACGTAGTTCGTTTGGGGACTCGAGAAAAATTAAAGTAGTCGAGACGAAGGAAGGTGTTGGTAAGTTAGATTTTATTACTTCTGATAGATACACAAAATATGTCGCGTGAGCCGTGGCGTGTACTCTCGCTAAGTACCCACGGTTCACTTAATTAGCCGCGGTATGCACATCGGCGCTGTGATCTCTGTGAGTTGCCTGTCAATGCTGATACGCTTAATCGATGGCGTATCGAAAATCAATATGGCTGCGGCCGTGACAGGTACGCACGGGCGTATTTGTTGTTGTTGTGTCAGTTTTAAGTTTTTAGTGTGGTGAAAAGTATTTTTCTCTCGTCTGTTCGGAGTTACTAAAACGGGTAAGATTACTCTGGTGTGCGCGTTTAATTTGTGCGGTTATTTTAAGTGAAATTTTGTCTTTTCAGGTATTGCAGTGTGTCGTCGTTATTCGGCGTTTTGTGTGTACTCTTTTTGCTCAATGATGTCTTTATGGTCCTCTCACCATTGACTTAAAAGGTAAATTGCGTTTTAATGCACGTGCTGCGAATTCCGTTTAACTAATTTCTTAATTGTTTTTCAGGTTGCTGATGCGGATGCTAAATTTTGGTTCTGCGCTGGAGATTTGGTCTGCGCCTCTTGAGATCAGGAGTGCGCCTTCTTCTACCAGCAGTTTCGATCTGGTCGGTGTCTCCTTACGTTCACCTGATGATCCGACGGGATCTCCTTGCTCCAGCCGGACTCTTGGATTGTGACTCCGCGCTTCTTCGTTGCTGCGCCTCGACTGTCACTGCGCCTCCTTGATGTTACTGCTGCTCTGACTTCTTCGAGATCGGTGAGTTGGCCTGATTCGGGCTTGCCCTGAGGGTTGCTCACCCGTTGGCTCCGCTGTCATGATACCGAGGTATGTGCTGCTCCGCCTGGGTTACTGCTTCCCTCGAGTGGTTTGCTCGAATCAGAACCGATTTTAGAGGTTTTTTTCTCGTTTATTTGTTGGTCTTTTATACTCAGGTAGGCTTTATGTTGTTTACGAGTTTTGTTTAATATTATACGCCATCTAGTGTTTGTTACCTTGACTCACCCTTGTTTGTTTTTGTTTGTAGGTCACGGGGTCGTCCGTCGCTGGACCATTACATAGTCCCCCAAATTTATCGGTGAGTCGCCTGCGGATCACCGGAAAATTTCCGCTATCTGCGGCTTCCGGCTTTGCTCACTATTTCGGTAATGGTACTATGGGTCTTTTTAACAAATCATTACGTGAAATCCTTTTCTATCATTTTGTATTTATTGTACAATTTGAAAACGTTTTTTTTTTTTTTTTTTTTTTTTTGTTGTTTATTATTAACTTAGTTACGCCGATGTCGTGGACATCGCGTCCTCCTCTTCCTCCTCCTCTTGTGTCTCTTCTTCGGGGTTTCCCCAAATTGAGTCGAATCTCGCGTCCGTTGTCGGTTCCGTTTCTTCGTCGCTCTCTTCTTGGTCGTCCCACCACCCTTCGGGGACTTCATCTAGGACCGATAGGTTAATGCTCCTCCACCACTCATCATTGTCGTCCGTGTTCGCTGTCCTTGGCTGTTCTTGTTCGTCGTTTGTTGTGCGCTGGTGATCATACTGCTGGATTTTTCTTTCGTTTTCCTGGGGGCTGCTGAGTTGTGGTCCCTCGCAGTACCACCTGAATGTCTGTAGCTCCCACGTTCGGTGACCCAGTCCGAAGTGCGTCACGATACTTCTGTAATCGCGGGAGGTCGGTTTTTGTATCAGTCGCCCCCAAATGGCATCGGTGCCGGTGATGATTGGCTCTCTGGATAACTGCCATTTCTCCCCCATTGTCCACTCGCGGAGGAATCTGATCCCCTCGATATTATAGTTTTCTTGGTTCGGGCTGATTCCCCGTATGCCGCATGGTACGGTTAAAAATGGGGCATCTTTCATCCATCGAGGTGGTGTGTACACCTCGTCCAATTTGTATGCAAACTCACCACCGTAATCCCCGAGCCATGCGTATATCCATTCGCTGTTTGTTTCTGTGACAGTTCCCCGATAAAATTTATTGTCCTGTCTACAGAGGACACCTTTACCCGGGAATACCTCCTCTTCTATACATGGCTTCACATCTGGGTGGTCGAGCGGTGTCTTTTCGATCACTTCTAAGTGAGCGTGTACGTTGTATCCGGGGAGCTCGAATCTTAAGTAGACCTGGTCCGGAGAGAGTAATCCTATTAATCCCACGTTGTCGTAATTTTCCGCAAGAAGATTGACAGAGAAGTTTTTGAAATCCATAGTCGTATAAGGGTTGTCGTTAATAAGATGTGTCGTTTTCGGTTGATTGATTGCTACTGGCGGTCTCTCGATTCGTATTAATCTCCCCACATTTTATTTTTGGTGTTTCCCCTGGCCACCAATTTTTGATATTTTCATCGGTGATGGTTATTATTTTGTATTCGTCCTCTATCCGTTTCCACGCTTTTGTTATCTTCTTCTGTATATCTTTAAGTGTCATTGCTATTCTTCGGCGTCTCGCACGTCTGTTCTGCTCTTGTAGTGTTTGCCTTCGTCCTTTGTTACCCGCGTATTCGACTTGCGGTGGATCCATACTTCTCTGTTGTCCGCTGACTTCTGATTCGTTATTTTGCACTCCTCGGGTCCGTTCTGATCATCCGATGCTTCCACTTTGTTTTTAGTTTCGACCTTTTCTCCTAGTAACAAGATTTTCGTTTGTTCCCCTTGTCCTTGTTCTTATTCGTTATTATTTCACTTCTCCTTCGTACGTTCTGGTTGCCGTTCTTATAAGTTTTTTTTTTTTTTTTTTTTTATTTTTCGGCTTGCTGTACTTGTTTATTATTATACTTATTTTTACTTTTGCTGCTTGCTGCCTGTTCGGAAAGCTCCTGAATCTAATGAGTAGTGGAGGCGCAGCGCTGGGGTAGGTGGCGAAATAATTGGTGAGTTGAACAGACGTTTAACTTTCACGTTTTATTATTGTTCAAGTCGGTTTGGCTACAATGTTCGTTTTGTGGCCGCTCGCTCCAATACAGTCGTGGTTCTGTGGTGGTGACTCGAAGGTCTAGTAAGAGATGCCTCGGTGGCGTGTATGATGGCGAGTCCTTGACTGTTCTGGAAGCTCCTCTAACTGGAGACCAGGGTTCCCACTCGCTGCTCGATGAGGCGTGAGTCTCAGCGGTGTTGTAGGGGAGTGGACTCGTCGTCTGTGTCCCTTGGTGAACTCGCAGTGTCTCCGTCTGTGTAGCCGTTGTGGTGGAGAGCGGTGGCGTCGTCGCAATCGGAGATAAGCTTGCAGGGCAGACTGCACCACAGCTTGGCGATGTCCAGCGTCGTACTCGTATATCCCAAGTGCTGAGTGTGGCTCGAGGTGGGCGAGTGAAGAGTCCTGGATGAGTCGTGGCAGGCCTGGTGATTGCTATGAGCTTCCACTCCTTGACTAGTAGCAGTGACAGTTTTCGCTGTTGGTTACGTTTCGTTTTATACCTCGATGCGTGAGAGGGCATTCGAGGTGCAGAAAATGGCCTTGATGAGCGATCCCTTGCAGATGGCTGCTGGCGGTACTGTGGCTATCGACGGTGCGATTATATAGATGTTACGCGTGCTGACCATTGACGCGAAACATTGCCGCTGGCGTCCCTCTCGCGGTGGACCGCGCGAACTAAGGCGAGCCGCTGCCGCGATACGTTTACGCAGCGAGCGGCATGAAGTTCGTCGCACTCGCGTGAGGTGTATTGCTATGCGAGCGCTTCTCATAGAGTCTCGCACACTGCCCCTTAATTTTATATGCGTATTTAATTTATTTTTACGTTTGATTTTACCTACACCTTATTATTCTATTTTTATTTTATTTATTACTTATTTATTATTAAACTTTATTTTATCTATGCCGTTTTTTTTTTTTTTTTTTTTGTACCTACACGTTGCTAGCTTTTTCTTTTTCCTTTTCCGTTGTTCTCTGCGTATTAACTTTTGGCGCTATGCTGGTGCTTGTTTGTTTGTCGCTTTGATATTTCCTTAGCAGGCATGTGTGAAATTTACCTCTTTCTTTGTTTTGTTAAAGGGTCTTCGAGGAGGTACGTGGCCAGCCCTACGCATTTTTTTATGGTGTACGGTCCTTCGTACAGCGGCAGGAATTTGGCGGTTATCTTGTTCTTCGGGTCTGATACGTTGAGTGCGCGTACTAGAACTTCTTCCCCTACTTCGAATACCGTCGTCCTGAGTGTGTTGTCGAATCTGTCCGCGTTCCTTCGCCCCTTTTGTTCTATTCTAGCCTTTACAATTTTTATCTTTTCCTCGTATTTTAACTTTTCGAATCTTTCTTCGTTGAGCGCTAGGATCCATTCTTTCCAAACTCGTTGTGGTTTCTTTTTTGTTTGCAACTCCGTTGGCGTCATTTCCGTTGTTTCATGGTGGGTTTCATTTATGCACGTTTCTATGATCGGTATCCATTTTACCCACCCATTATGCTCTTTTTCGAGAAATGTCCGGAAGAACCTAGCTAGCTCCCTGTTGACCCTTTCGACCATATTTCCTTGTGGGTGCCTAATTGAAGAGAATATTCCTTTCACTCCCTCCTTTTCCAGGTGTTCGACCCATTTCTTTGAGGTAAATTGCGTTCCATGGTCAAATTGGATCTTCTTTGGTTTGCCGAACTGTCGTGCATATTCGCCGAATATTTTCCGGATGGTGGTTTCTGTATTTGCTTTTCTCAGGGCGTATAATTTTACGTATTTCGTGAAGATGTCAATGGTGACCAGGATATGTTTTACGCCGTCGGCTGCTGTCGGTAGTGGTCCGTAGAAGTCTATGGGCAGGAGGTCCCCCGGGCCTTCCGGCACTATGGTCTGCATTTGGCGTAATTGGTTTGGTTTAGCACTTTATTTCTCTGACATGTGTCGCATTGCGCAGTTAATTGTCGTACCCTTCTCGCCAATTGGGGGTGTGTGAAATCTTCGTCAAGTAGCCGCCACAATTTCCGTGCCCCCATGTGACCGTACATCTCGTGGCAATCTTGTATCAGTCGTCTGATGATTTTCTTCGGGATTAAGACCTTCCATGCCCCGCTACTGGTTTGCTTTTGTAAGCATGCTTCCTTTACGCGGTATCTTGTACAGCCCTTGCTGCTTTCTATTTTATTCCATAGTTTCGCTAGATCAGGATCCTCCCTCTGTATTTTGCCAACTTCTTTGAGACCGTTTTCTAATTCCTCGCTTGCTGGTTTTGCTAGCATGGTTGCGATGACTATGGCCTTTGTTTTTTCTGTGTGTTCGTTTCCCTGTCGGCTCAGAGCATCCGCTACTTTATTTTCCACGCCTGGGCAGTGTTCTACGTCTAAGTCGTAGTCTTGTATGAGTAGAGCCCATCGTAAGAGTCGGTCTCCGGCGAATCTACATTTTCTTAGGAAGGTCAGCGCCTTATGGTCCGTGACGACTTTTATTTTTGCCCCCAGTATATACGTTCTAAACTTCTGGAGCGCCGATACAATCGCGAGTAATTCTTTTTCAGTGGTAATGTATCCCAATTCAGCTCCTTTCAACGTTCGGCTCGCAAATGCGATTACTCCCACCTCGCCATTTTCATCTTCTTGCCCGAGTATCGCGCCTAGTGCGTAATCACTTGCGTCTGTTGTGAGAGTGTGTCCTTTTCTGGGGTCCGCGTGCCGCAACAATATTTCGTTTATGAACAGTTGTTTCGTCTCCTCGAAGGCTTTCTGGTGTTGTTGTGTCCATTGCCATTTGTGGCCTTTTCGAAGTAGCGCCAGCAAGGGTACTGTGGCCTCCGCGTGTTTGTTCGTGAACTTCGAGTAAAAGTTTATAAGTCCGAGAAATCCTCTCAGCTGTTTCAAGTTACCGGGTTGCGTGAAATTCTGTATCGCGCTTATCTTTTCTGGTTGGGGCCTGATCCCCTGTGCCGATAGAATGTGGCCCAGAAACTTTATTTCTTTTTTGAAGAAGGCCGATTTACGGAAGGTTAGTGTCATGCCGTGTTCTTCGATTCGGTGTAAAATGCCCTCTAAATGGCTCAGGTGTTCTTTTGGATTTGCCGATACGCACAGGAGGTCATCCACAAAATTTATCACCGACTTTCCCAAGTCCTGTAGGACAATCTCAAGGCCTTTGATGAGGCTGGCCGTGCTTGTTTTCAGGTCAAACGGCGTTACCGTAAATTGGCAGCACTTGCCCTCGTGTAAGAATGCCGTGTATTTCCTCGAGTCTTCGTCTAGTGGTATTTGCCAGAAGCTGCTGGTCATGTCGAGGCTAGACATTACTCGTATGTCTCCACATTGTTGGAGGATTTCTTCCGTTGGTGGTGCCGAGTCGTGGTCTTCGACTAGGTATCCATTGAGTTGTCTCGCGTCGAGCCATAGCCTTACGGATCCGTCCTTCTTTATCACTGTGACCATCGGGTTTATGAATTGGCTTGTCGTTCTTTCGATCACTCCGTGCGCTAACATTCGTTGGATCTCCGTTCTTACTGCGTCGCGGTGTTGCATCGGTATCGGGTATGATTTTCTCATGTGTGGTTCTGGTTCCTTTAAGACCAGTTTGTGTATGTACGCTTTCATTCTGCCCGGCCTTTTGGTGAATATGTGTCTGTATCGGTAAATTAGTCCTCCTTGACCTCCTTGACCTCGTCCGGCATTTCTTCACTCTCCTGGATTTTCTGGTCGACCTCTTCTTCTGCTACCTCCCCGTCTTCTAGATTCTCCTCGATTGTCGTTACTTCATTTACCGCTTCTTTTCCTTCTCCTTCCCAGCGTCCTTCGGTTAGACGTAGAAGTGGTCGTCCCCCCGCCTCCATCATGCCGGCTTGTCCATCTATTTTTAGCTTCAGTTGTACAATACCGTCGATCCCCAAGATGCCTTCTCTCCGCAATTTCGGCGTTATCAACAGTTGTAGGACCGCTTTCTCCTCTCCAACTGTGACCTCCGCCCATATCGACCTCTTGACTCGACACGTATCTCCACCGAACGCCCCTCTCACCGCTCCTCCTTTGACTGGCAACACCGGACATTTTGACAGACCCTCTTTCCGTCTCTCGTAACATTCCTCCGATAGACAGGATATTTCGCTGCCACTGTCTATCAGCATCGTGATCTGCTCTTGTTCCACTCCGATCTTTATCTGTGGACATTCTAGGTAGGTTTTGTTTTCGGTAACTACTTCCTTTTCCTCGGTCAGGTACTCCCTGGGGTTCTCATATGTATCACCCTCCTGACCCGCTTTGCCGAGACCTTGTTGTTTGGTGATGTGTTCGACGTACTCTCTCGACCATCCGGAAATTTTGTGTTTTATCTCTTGCTCCTTCTCTTCTTTCCCCGCAGAACGTACGAGTTTGTTGTTCGTCTTTTGCCGCTCTTTGCGCAGCTTCCTTTTTTTGTTTCTTTTTTGTCTCTGCTTTACCTCTTCTAGAGCCCATTCGATTTCTTCTTCCTGCGTTGCGCCTCGTTCTCCTTCTATGTCCTCCTCATACGAGTCGATTCGGTCTCGGGTCTCTTGAGCCACCGTTGCCGTCTTCTTCAGATTTTCATTCACTTGCGACATGCTGGTCATTGTTCGCTGTAATTTCTTCTCGACGGCGTCGTAGTCGGCTTTTCTTTCTCTGTCCATCGCTTCGAGATTCGCCGCTACCGTATCTTGCGCGATCGTTATTTTTCTGTCTGTCTGTGTTACGACGCGATCTAACTCCTCCTGGAATTCTAGACGTGCGAATTCTTGTGTTTGTCTGCATCGAAGGACGCATTTCTCGTCCTGATCTTTTATATTCTCTGCTCTTAGAATTCGCTCGTGGTTCTGGTTGTTGGTCAATTCTTTGATTTGCCGAGTTAGGAGTTTAATTGATTCCTCCAACTCGAGGTGCATTTCCTCTGTGAAATTCGTGTCATCCTCGATCCCGTTTTCCGCTGTTGGATCACCTTCTCCCATCTCCGGGCTAGTTTCTCGCATATTTCGGTTTTCGTCCATTCTCTTGGATTTCTTCGTCGTCTCTTAATTTTCTCGAGTCCCTGTTCGGGCGCCAAATGTAACGTAGTTCGTTTGGGGACTCGAGAAAAATTAAAGTAGTCGAGACGAAGGAAGGTGTTGGTAAGTTAGATTTTATTACTTCTGATAGATACACAAAATATGTCGCGTGAGCCGTGGCGTGTACTCTCGCTAAGTACCCACGGTTCACTTAATTAGCCGCGGTATGCACATCGGCGCTGTGATCTCTGTGAGTTGCCTGTCAATGCTGATACGCTTAATCGATGGCGTATCGAAAATCAATATGGCTGCGGCCGTGACAGGTACGCACGGGCGTATTTGTTGTTGTTGTGTCAGTTTTAAGTTTTTAGTGTGGTGAAAAGTATTTTTCTCTTCGTCTGTTCGGAGTTACTAAAACGGGTAAGATTACTCTGGTGTGCGCGTCTAATTTCTGCGGTTATTTTAAGTGAAATTTTGTCTTTTCAGGTATTGCAGTGTGTCATCGTTATTCGGCGTTTTGTGTGTACTCTTTTTGCTCAATGATGTCTTTATGGTCCTCTCACCATTGACTTAAAAGGTAAATTGCGTTTTAATGCACGTGCTGCGAATTCCGTTTAACTAATTTCTTAATTGTTTTTCAGGTTGCTGATGCGGATGCTAAATTTTGGTTCTGCGCTGGAGATTTGGTCTGCGCCTCTTGAGATCAGGAGTGCGCCTTCTTCTACCAGCAGCTTCGATCTGGTCGGTGTCTCCTTACGTTCACCTGATGATCCGACGGGGTCTCCTTGCTCCAGCCGGACTCTTGGATTGTGACTCCGCGCTTCTTCGTTGCTGCGCCTCGACTATCACTGCGCCTCCTTGATGTTACTGCTGCTCTGACTTCTTCGAGATCGGTGAGTTGGCCTGATTCGGGCTTGCCCTGAGGGTTGCTCACCCGTTGGCTCCGCTGTCACGATACCGAGGTATGTGCTGCTCCGCCTGGGTTACTGCTTCCCTCGAGTGGTTTGCTCGAATCAGAACCGATTTTAGAGGTTTTTTTCTCGTTTATTTGTTGGTCTTTTATACTCACGTAGGCTTTATGTTGTTTACGAGTTTTGTTTAATATTATACGCCATCTAGTATTTGTTACCTTGACTCACCCTTGTTTGTTTTTGTTTGTAGGTCACGGGGTCGTCCGTCGCTGGACCATTACAATATATATATATATATATTGTGACGAATTTTTCATCCCACCGGAGATGACAGCCTGTAGGGGGTCGCAGGTGCGACCCTGGGCGCCGGTGAAGCGTCAAATCAACTTCACCGCGTGCGATTCGAGTCGTCGGCTACATATTTCAGAAACGGGGTTTCTCGGTGGTACACCGCGCGTCGAAGTCCGGGCGAAACGGCGCTTCGACATAAGGAGTTCGGCGGGTGCGGCGAGGGAAGCGGTGCTGCATCTTTTCGTGCCTGGTGGCAAATCACGTGAGCCAACCGCCGAGAACAGGGACGCCTGTTCGGCGAGGTGAGCTCCCCTCTTCCCCGTCGCCCGTTCCGAACTCCAGGGGGAAGGCGCGAGGCGAGGGGGGTGCGTCGTAGGGTACGGGAGCACTCGGCTCCTAGGTGAGCTGTGCACGGCCCTCGTCGCGCACCCCCTCCCCCGCTCGCGACACTCGACGGCCAGCGAGAGGTATGCGGCGCGGGAGGACCGGCGAGAATCTTCGAAGAAGGGATCCGACAACGCTGACATGTGACATAATTGGTCAACCGGCGGTAAGAAGAAAAGGTAGGGGGAGAGTACCTAGGCTAAGTACGCCGAACGAACAACGGGAGTCAGTGTTCGAAGATCGATCGAGGCGTGAGCAGCGACGAGAAAGTAACAAGTGAGAATAATAAACGGCTGAAAAGTACGAAGGAGTGTGAGTGGCAACGGATCCAGCGAGAATAAGAAAGTCGATCCGATTTTTCCTAACAGAAAGAGAGAGTAGACAGGGACGAGGAGCTAGGTCATTAAGTCCGGCAAGAGTAATTAAGAAGAAATTTAAGATTATTTGCGGTAGCCCCGCGTAGAGGAAATGAAGTAATCAAAAGCCGATGTTCGATTTAGAGAAGCTACTCGCCCCTTGCCGACTCTCTACTTTCGTAAAATTCTCGTCGCTGTCCGCATAATTACTCGAAGATTCGGTATACCCGTGCGTACACAGTAGGCTACATAATGGTCGAGACGCCGGCGTCGTGTACCACGTGCGACCGTCCTCTACCGCGGTCGCACCGTGTTGTTTACCTCTTGTATCGAGTCGCCGTGCCAAGTTGTATGTCGTTTAGAAAATATGTAAAATTATCATAGAATAGTCTGTTTTCTCTCGTTGCGTCGAAGCTACCTAAATGAATTATCCGACGTATTGGTTACCTACAGGGTGTTACATAAATTAATTATCTATCTTCGAGGGGGCTATCTGGCGTTATCAGTTGTCTACAGGGTGCTACCTGAAAAGATTATTTATCTTCATGGGGGTTACATACCACGATTGGCTACCTACAGGGTGCTACATAAATTATCGATCTATCTTCATGGGGGTTACCTACCACGATTGGCTACCTACAGGGTATTACATAAATTATTGATCTATCTTCATGGGGGTTACCTTCCACTATTGGCTACCTACAGGGTGTTACATAAATTGTTGATCTGTCTTCACGGGGGTTACCTACCACGATTGGCTACCTACAGGGTGCTACATAAATTATCGATCTATCTTCATGGGGGTTACATACCACGATTGTCTACCTACAGGGTGTTACATAAATTATTGATCTATCTTCACGGGGGTTAACTACCACTATTCGCTACCTACTGGGTGCTCTATAAATTATGTAGGTGTTTTCGCAGGGATTGCCGATCCATACGGGTTACATATACGGTACTCCGTAAAATAAGGTGTTAGTTTGGAGGTAAACCCCGGCGCATACGGTATCTCCACGTGTTACGTAAAGTTAGTCCTTCTCTCGGACGCGGCTACCTTCCGACCAAGGGAAATAGAATAACAGCAGGACAAGGCGATCTACCGCGAGCGAGCGGTAGCCGATAAATGTGTATCACTCGATTGCCTGTATATTCAATGTCGTATAATTACCACCGTGCAATAAACCTGTTGCTCAGCTGATTGTGAGAATAATTGAATGTGCTACCTGATTGCCCCAAAATCCTTCACGTCCACCCCCTGTACCTTACCGACCCGCAGGCGGGCTGGGCCAGCCGACTTGAAGCCCGAGACCCCTGTACTCGCCCTCGGGGTGGAGCGGGGACGCGAAGGGGGGGGGCGCGGTGGCGGCGAATCTAAACAAAGCCGGCCTAGGTCGGTGGTACGCGAGCGTACCTGGCGCCCGTCCGCCCCCGATTGCCCCTGCTACGTCAGCAGGTCCCGATTCCACCTCGCCGGAGCGGTGGAAGCTGGCGTGGACCAACGCACGCTCCTCCTCGGGCGGAGGAACAGGAGGTTCTCGGTAGGTGCGGGGAAAACCCGTTACAATATATATACAGTCAGTGACGAAATTGAGTGGACACTTTCTAGTATAAAGTGCCGGAACGGTTTTTTATGTCATTTCGCCGGTCATTGGCCTAGGCCACTTTAACCACCGTCATTTTAAAGGTGAGCAATTTACCTTCATTTTGGCTATATTAAAAAAATTTGACGATTTTTTTTTTACAATTGGCACCCAGTTTTGAAAAAAAAACTTTTGGCCGTTTTCTTGTTTTTCTTTGAGTGGACACCTTTCGTAGTAAAAATTTTTTAGCACATTTCTTTAACCGTGATCGTAAAGGGAGCAATCCAATCTTCAATTTCTTTTTTTAGAAAACATTCTACGATTTTTTTTTCAAAGATATTTCATCTTTTGAGAAAAAATAGACGATTTGAAAATTGCTCTGCAGGACGAAAACGATGAGGTTTACACCAAAATCTCAAGATGTTAAAAAGTTGTATCATTTTTTGGTGAGTTCACGAGAATTTTTTCAGATTTTTTTTTCGAAATTTGTTTTCCAACTATTTCCCGTCAGTTCGATTGATGCGAATACCATGAAATCAATAGAATTAAATTTTTTACTTACATATTAAACTTTGGTCTCTTCGGAGGTTTATTCGACGACACCAAAGTTTATTTGGTATGTAAAAAATTTAATTCTATTATTTTCATGGTATTCGCATCAATCGAACTGACGGGAAATAGTTGGAAAACAAATTTCGAAAAAAAAATCTGAAAAAATTCTCGTGAACTCACCAAAAAATGATACAACTTTTTAACATCTTGAGATTTTGTTGTAAACCTCATTTGTTGTAAACCAAACTTTATACAAGCACGGTCGAGGACGAGTACATTACCACGCGGTCGAAAGCACACTGAAGGGAAGGGGAACACGATCGAGTGACCGATAACTACAGATCGATTATCTCGCCATCACATGTCGAACGAGAAAAGTTCACAAAAGGCGGGAGATTTAAATTAGACTTATCTACGCATAACATGCTATTAAAATAAAATATCGATTTCCTACATAACATTATAAAGATCTTATGATAGAAGATTAGAATTAAGAACTCATAAAATAATGGCAACAGAGCCACGTTACGAGATACAAATAAACAATTTTGTCCATAAAATCAGTGTTGATAATCAATCACAATCTCCCATACAACCTTCATAGATAGTCGGAGCTTCGCGCAACGCGGAATAAAAATATTATTGAGACGTGTTACGGTTCAATATATATATAATTACTAGTGTATGTATGAAATAGTGAACAATAGCATTCACACATAGTAACATAATTTATTTGAATAACCGTATATATATATATATATAGTGAGACGAAAAAACCTGAAACAGAAAATTATAATATTAGTTCAATAAACAATCGTAAGAGGGCTACGCTTCTCGTAAACAAATAGCTAGCAATAAGAATATAAATGAGCGACCCAGCTACCAACTGAGCACCGTCAGAAACTCACAGTTAGCAGGGGAACAACCGATATCTTTCGACGCCCAAATTACTGCCACAAGCAGCAAAGAGGGAATCTCGACTGATAAACGGTAAACCCACGATACGTCTAACCTGTAACTTACGAAGTAAGGATTAGTTCCAAAGTTCGAGGAGTATTAAAATTTACCTCGTGTACGGTTGAAATCAGTCGGTACAAGGATCCCGTGATCGACCAGGTGAGAAAAGAGTCCGACAGCAAGCACCGACTCGAAGGTGAACAATAGTCGTAGTAAAAATTCTAGAACTATCAGGGACCTAAAAGAAAAAGATATAAATCTCCTTGCGGCGTGAAAGAAAAAGAAGTACAATAATTTCGATACCTACCGGACCCTTGGAAGTCACAAATCACTTCACACACAGAGAAAATAAGTGAGAAACTTGGCGAGAAACAAACGCCAAGAAACGTAAACACACGAGTTGACAAGTCAGGGCAAGCGCCATATTGATCTAAGACCGAGAGAACATAAATACACCGAAACTCGAAACATTCGACCAACGCATACCGCGCCAATATCCACGATCGAGAGCATAATAACCAGTATGTACTACCAATCACGCTAATCGAAGTCAAAGATAAAACAGTTCAGCTACATTATCTACGCATGTAACCGAGACATAAGAATAAACTAAAAAGAGAATTCTACCCAGGACCACATTTATTTATTCTCCGCTCGATATCCCGAACCAAAATATAAATGAAACACAGCCAACACGTTTCAATATGTATATATGCGCAATTCCTCTTAATTATATTAATTACCTATAAATTGTCAAACACATCAATGATCGTATGTGCAAAAGAGCGCGCGATAGCGCTTTATAAAGGTACGAGAGAGTGTACAGACCACTCTACGAATAGCCGCACACAGAGAAGAGCTTCATATATGGAATGCCTCTGTTCCAGAGAGAGAGTGAGAGCCATAGGTAGCGCATAAGAGCGAAAGAGACAGAGGGGCGAGTTCGCGAAGGCATTGCAGTATATATGACATGCAGCGTACCTCACCTGTACCACTCATCTTCGCTTCGCCTATACTATGGATGAGAGAGAAAGAACTATAGAGCACTCTGTAGGAAGACAGAGACCGTGCTACAGTCTGCTTCTTTTTTTATTTTCTTTATACATGAATAAATATCGTTTTTTCGTGCTGCACCAAATGGCATAACTGTATAATCTTTACAATTATTATTTGAAATGATATATACGGAACTCTGCACATCATACGGTGTAACTGCCCGCATTTTTAATTTTTGCAATTTTTATATTTTTTCAGTAACTATCGAAAAATTGAGATTTTTAATTACCCATCGAAAAATTGAAATTTTAATTATCCTCTCAAAACACATCGGTCTTTCAAAAACATCTCTTTTGGAAAATTTTCGTTTTCTGAGAGAGAGAGCTCATGAAGGCATACGCTCTCACGCTCTCACGTAAGAATGAGAGCGAGAGAGAGAGAGAGAGAGAGAGAGAGAGACAGAGAGAGAGACTGCGCGAGGTAACGAAGAGGAGATATTGTTAGCAGTATACACGGCTCGCAGCATGCTTCCCCCCGTACCGTTCACCACCACCTCGCCTATACTCTAGATCAGAAGGCACGCGCTCTCTATCTCTTAAAGGCGCTGCATGTATGAGAGAGAAAAAAGCTATAGAGGTCTCGGTAGGAAGATAGAGACCATGCTACAACCTGCTTCTTTTTTTATTCTCTTTATACGAGAATAAATATCGTTTTTCGTGATGTACCAAATCGAATAGCTGTATAATCTTTTCAGTTATTATGAATATATTGTTAGGACCGTATTTACGGCCTAATGTTTTATTATTTTACTATTGCGTTCGGGTTAGTCAGGATCCCGACGCATGGGTCCCTGTCCTGGTTAAAGAGGGGTATTCACCTCACCTGGTTTTCCAGTCCCGCGTGTGTGTGTGTCTCCGATCTGCTGACGCCGGTGGATTGCTGGGATCGTCGGGAAGGTCGGTTGCGACGGCCTTCTAGGCAGTAGAAATAACACTCAAGATGGCTTCAACTTGTTTATTCCTCACACTAGCATACACGCTCGTAGTGGCTTACACAGATGAGCGCTCGTCGCTGCCACTGCGATGCCGGGGTTTCGCTGAGTCGGCAGAAGTCGAGCGCGTAGAATACAATTCGACTCGCCGGACTCGTACACTCACACGCCGTTATAAAAATAATCGTTTTACTAAAGTTCTCGCTTGACACTACAAGGGTTCTCCGGAACCTCACAGTTACGCTCACGATGCTCTAGGTACGTGAAGCGTACACATCACTAAGGCACGGGTACCGGTTGATCGATGTCTGTCAAGACTGAGAGATCAATTAAGACTGTGGAGTTTTGGTCGGTCCGGACCCTTGTTGCCTTGGGGAAGGAGCTCGTGGGGGTTACCGGGAACAATATGTCGGTCGTCGATTGGGAAGTTGATTTGTCAATCGGGTCAACTTCTCAATCGGCAGTTGCATTTCGAGAAGGGCACTCGGGGCCGCTGAGTTTTGGGAAGAACTCGCGGGGCCGTTGCATTTTGAGAAAATATTATGGGCCGCGCTGATCGTGTGGCGCGTGGTCGGTGTTGCGGCGATAGCTTCGGTGAAGCCGAAGTGTGCTGCTGAGGCGGCGATTTGGGCGATTTCCACATGGAGTTGACTGCCGGCGTGGAAGGCGCTCATCGCGCTGTGGAAAAGTACGGGTTGCGAAATCTGGCCGTTGCCAGGTTGATCGGTCCGTAACAATATATTGAGACGTCCTCCCGCCCTGGCCACGTGCCGCCATCTGCCACCGCACCTGAAAATGAAATTAGCATTAGAAAAGGACAGAATAAAGACTAATTCACGGAAAATGAGATAGAGGGAAGAGTTTCTCCAAGGTAGAAGGAGAGAAAGGAAAATATATAAGCGAGGAAAAATAAGGAGAAGACACCGAAAATTCACAGACTTTGAAAGCAAGAAAGTCTTGAGAAAGCTGGTACATTGCTCTCCGAAAGGAGAGCGAGGGTGGCTAACTCGAGACCGACTCGCTGGAGAGGAGAAAGGGAATAGACGGGTCACAGTATAGAATTTTTGGAGCAAGATAGTACCGATATCTATTAACTTCAAAGTGAGAACTTCGTGAGAAGGCTGGGACATTACTCTCTAAGAGGAGAGCGAGGGTGGCTGACTCTACAACGACTCGCGAGTAAAGAAAAGGAAAGACCATATTGAATTTGGAAATAACATTATATCACGAAGCGGAGAAGCAGTAAGGAGATTCAAAATCATTAAGAGGAGATCAGATTGCGCAAAGGCTCAACAGCGGAGAATCTCAAAGAGTTGTAATAATAAGAAATAACCAAGTGCGCAAAGGCACCACGGTAGGGAAATTCGTATCAAGAAAAAGAAGAACACATTAGATAAAGAAGAGAGAGCAAGGAATAAAATAACATTCACAACTACGAAAAGGAAAGGGAGGAAAATATCAAAAAAAATAAAAAAAATTACTCACCAAAAGGTTTGGAAGTCAAACGCAACGCAGAAAATCGATCAAACGTACGAATTCCCGTCATATATAAATAGTCAGGATCCACAGCAAAGCCCTGCAATAAAACAAAAAGGCAACAGCAAGATAGAGAAACAAAAAAAAAATATTTTTCTACACACGGCGTCGACTCACCAGATCGTCAACGAGTCCCGTACTAGCGTAGAATCGACACCAAGAAACGCACAACGAACCTAAAAGAAAACCAAAGACGAGCAACAAGCACACCAAGCTTAAATTAACTGAAAAAGGACGTACCGTCTCATGTTAATCCTTAATCACGGCACACAACACAAGAAGCACGCTCTCGAGTCAGTCCGACGCCGCCATCTTAGCTGTCAACCAGCAAGAATCGATTCCCATCGATTAAGACGCAGCTAATCAGACCAGAGAGGACGAAATTATCACTACGGAACGCGCCAATCACCACGCAACAACGACCGGTGATACGCGCCAATCAAAATCGAAGAACGAGAGAGGACAGTTAGGATAAGGAACTGTGT
>OZ023254.1:32031482-32064483 GCA_964007305.1 Netelia melanura | reverse complement strand
GTGGAAAGGAGGAAGAAGAAAGGGCCAAAGAGGAATAATGAGCAGAAGTCTCAGAAACAGCCTCAGGGCGGTAAACCGCGTGGTAGGCCTACCTTGCCGAACGCCCTGATCGTCGCGCAAAAGGGAAACCTGACCTACGCGGAGATCCTGAGCCGCCTTAGGAAGGATGAGGAGCTGAAGAACGTGGGTGCGGCCGTGCAGAAAGTGCGCAGGACAAATGCAGGCAGTCTGCTGTTTGTCCTCACCAAAGCAGGCTCTGAGAAGACAATGGAATTGCACCAAGCAATAAAGGGTGCTTTTCAGGACGAGGTCGAGGTCACGAGCAAAGTCCAAGAGACCGAACTCCAGATCAAGGACTTGGATGAAGTCACGACCAAGGAGGAAGTACTGGATGTTCTCCAGGCGGAACTTGGTGCCGACAGTGGAGCCACACTCACATCGGTGACGTCGTTGCGATCGGCGTACGATAAAACGCAGATCGCAGTCGTTCGGATCTCGGCGCCCGCAGCCAAGAGGCTACTGGAGCGGGGGAGGGTTCGTATTGGGTGGAGCTACTGTCGCATCCGCGAGCTAGTGAGGCCACTGAAATGCTTCAAATGCTGGAGCTTCGGCCATCTGGCTCGCAACTGCAGGAGCGAGATTGACAGGTCGCAGTGCTGCATTAAGTGTGGCGAAGGTGGCCACAAGGTCGCAACCTGCACAGCTGCCGCTGCAAGATGCGCACTGTGCTCAGCAAAGGAAGATGGCGAATCCGCAGAGCACATAGCGGGAAGCAGTAGGTGCCCTGCATATACGCGGGCTCTTCAGGCGGCTAAACGTCGACAATGAGGGTGCTGCAGCTCAATCTCGCGCACTGTGAGGCCGCGCAGGATCTGATTTTGCAGACAGTGCGGGAACTGAGGATAGACTTGGCCATTCTCTCCGAGCCCTACGAACAACTGGACACCCAGCCCTGGGTGTCCGATGGGAGTGGGAAGGCCGCGATCTGGTCCTGCGGGAAGTTTCCTTTCCAGGAGGCTATACACCAGGCTGAAAGCGGCTTCGTGAGAGCAAGGGTCAAAGGTATCCATTATTACAGTTGCTACGCTCCACCCAGCTGGACGATTGAGGAGTTTGAGCGCTTTCTTGGTCGGTTGGTCAGAGATGCCATGGGCCGTTACCCCATAGCCATTGCTGGCGATTTTAACGCCTGGGCAGTGGAGTGGGGCAGCAGGATGACGAATATAAAGGGGCAAGCCCTCCTGGAGGCCATGTCTTTACTGGATGTGGTCCTACTCAACACGGGCATGGAGCCCACCTTCGTCAGGGGAGAGGCCTCATCCATTGTCGACCTCACTTTCGTGAGTAGCGGTCTGCTACGAGGAAACCGCTCCTCGTGGAAGGTACTTGACGTGTACACACACAGTGACCATCAGGCCATTGGGTGGGAGATAAACGGGGACCCGAGGCAGGGAGTAAAGCCTCGTGGGACGAGTTCTGTAGGCTGGAAGGTCAGGCTGTTTGACGCGGATCTGTTCTGTGAAGCGCTTGACACTGCGCCACTCGGGGATGGTGAAGCGGCAGGGAAGGTGGACGAAGTCATGCGAAGGATAACCGATGCGTGCGATGCCACAATGCCGCGGAGGAGAGACACCGTACGTCATGCACCGGTACACTGGTGGAATGAAGAGATTGCCGACCTTCGTAAGAAGTGTCATCGAGCTCGACGGTTAGCCCAGCGTGCGCGGGGCAGGCCTACGTTCCAAGCACGAGAGGAGGCGTTTAAGCATGCCAGATGGGAATTCAAGAATGCGATCAGGCAAGCCAAAGCAGAAAGCTGGAGCGAACTTCTTAGGCAGGTCGACAGTGATCCGTGGGGCAGACCGTACAGGGTGGTAATGACTCGGCTGAAAAGCCAATTTATGCCATCACCGACCTGCCCAGAGCTGCTTAACAGGATCGTGACAACTCTCTTCCCAGAACAACAGCAGGAAGAGTACGACATTGAGGAAAACACGGATGCGGTTATTCCGTCCATCACGGAGGAGGAGTTGATTACAGTGACATCGAAGATGGGCAACAACAAAGCTCCCGGTATTGATGGGATCCCGAACGTGGCACTGAAGACGGCCATCAGGGCAGTCCCAGGGATGTTCCTGGACATGTATAACGCATGTCTCAAAACAGGAACATTCCCTGAGAAATGGAAGTGGCAGAGGCTCGTGCTCATCCCCAAGGGGAAGAAGCCTCCTGACGAACCATCATCCTACCGTCCACTCTGCATGCTGGATACAGCCGGAAAGGTCTTGGAACGAATCATCCACGGCCGGATCGAGAAGGTTGTGGACCCTCTGCTGGCAGAAAACCAGTACGGTTTCAGGAAGTCACGTTCTACGCTGGATGCTATCACCAGAGTGGTGAATACAGCGAAAGAAGCTATTGCAGGGAAAAGGTACACGCGAGGATCAAAGCACTACTGCCTTATCGCTACCCTCGATATTAAGAATGCCTTCAACTCGGCGAGATGGAAGTGTATCATGGAAGCCCTCACAAGGCTCGATGTTCCATGGTACCTTAGGAGGATAATCACGAGCTATTTGTGCGATAGATATCTCATATATGAAACGGAAGACGGGCCGAAAACATATAGAGTGACTGGAGGTGTTCCACAAGGCTCCGTACTCGGACCGCTTCTGTGGATTATAATGTATGACGCGCTACTGCAGTTGAGATTCCCCCGAGGGGTAAGTCTCGTAGCTTTCGAAGATGATGTGGCTGTGGAAATAACAGCAAAACTCCTGGAAGAGATCATCGCTCTCTTCTCACGGGTGTTTGAGCAGACCGAGGAGTGGATGAAGTCTGTTGGGCTGCAACTCGCAGAGCATAAGACGGAAGCGCTCCTGGTATCCAGTAGGAAAAAAATCGAGACGGTCACGCTCGGAGTGGGCGGAAATAACATCGTATCGCAGCCGTCTATTCGGTACTTAGGTGTGACTCTGGACAACCGACTCAACTTCAAGAGGCAAGTGGAGCAAAGCAGCACCAAAGCGTCTGTGGTGGCAACCACATTGTCCCGGCTTATGCCAAATGTTGGTGGCCCCAAGCAGAAGAGGAGAAAGCTACTGTCATCTGTAGCTACCTCAGTGCTTACCTACGGTATACCCATATGGGCTGATGCACTGTTACTAAAGGAGTATCGTAGGAAGGCTGCGGCGCCCTACCGGGTCAGTGCGCTAAGGGTGGCCTGTGCTTTTCGCACAGTCTCCGAGGACGCCATAAACGTCATCGCAGGAATGTTTCCTATTGAGGTACTGGCTGAAGAACGGAGGTCGCTGTACCTACAGAAGTCAGATGAGGCGAAGATCGAAGCGAAAAAACGGAGTTTCGACCGCTGGCAACGGATGTGGGACACTTCCACTAAGGGACGGTGGACACACCGGTTGATTCCCGACGTGAAGAAATGGGTGAACCGATCACACGGGGAACTCAACTTTTGCATTACGCAGGTGCTCTCCGGACACGGGTGTTTCCGGAAGTACCTGCATAACTTTAAATATGAGGATGCCCCGAATTGCCCATTGTGCAAAGGAGTGGACGAGAATGCTGAGCATGTATTCTTCGAGTGTCCACGCTTCAGCAATTCTAGAGGCACAATTGAGGACCAGCTCGGTAAACGCCTCACACCGGACAACCTGATACAACTGATGTTGTCATCAGAGACCGCGTGGAAAGCAGTAGGTGCCTACGCAGCGGTCGTCATGAAGGAGTTGCGCCGTGCAGAGCGCGAGAGGAAAAAGTCAGACGCATTGACAGATCTGGAGTAAGCGAATGATGGGAACTCCCAACCCACTCAAAACATTCAGAAGGGAATGGGAGAATAACATCACTTGGTTTAGTTAGAGGAAGAGCTACGGCTAATGGCCTCTCCCGCGAAGTAGTGTGTACCGGTGGTGCCGCGGGAGAATCAAAAGGCCACGGACGGAGGTTAGGGTTTTAGTCGGTATGGCAGCTTGCTTGCGAGTCCGACACTCTGTGCGTAAATGCATTTCCCCCCTCAACGAAAAAAAAAAAAAAAAAAAAAAAAAAAAAAACACACACACACACACACACAGTCACACACCGCAGGGGGAGCCTGAAACCCCTATGCGGCGCGTCCCCAGGTGGCGGATAGGGGAAGGCCCTGTAGATATACAGGGTAGGAGGACATTTCTCCCGCGGACCAAACAGGATAGGGAAGGAACCCGAACAAACATAGAGGCAACGATATTACAGTACAAGGGAGGGAAACCCTAGTACCGGCATCGGTAGGGAGTGAGCAAGCGGGCTCCCGGACGTCGTCATCGAGCGACCGCAGTACTATGGAGGTGGACCACTTGGCCTCCATGGCACATCATGTTTCAAGTGAAGGAGAGAAAGAAAAGTGGAGAGAAGAGCTTCGGAGACTTGGCAACCAGATCACCAGCCTCTGCGACTTCATCAAGGGGAAATCGAACGTCCACGGTGAAATCCGGAAACTTGCAAACTCCATGAGTACTTCCTTCAACCGAGTCGTGAGGTACGAGACAGATGCTAGCACCATAACGTTGCCAACAGCACCAGTAGCGAGGAAGACTATAGGTACACAAACCTCCCCGATGACGGACAATGACCCACTAGCGGCGCTACGAGCCTCACGCAATACGGGAGAGCGCCCTGCGAAGAAGCGCACCCCGCCCTCAAGAGAAAACCGTAAGGCGGAGAAAAAGAGGAAACGAAGGGACGAAACACCATTGGAATCGCAAGAACCGCTCGAACCTCCGGATGAGGACGATGCAGGTGCGAACTGGGAGCAAGTGCAACGAAAGCGGCCAAAGCCGCCGAAGTCGCCATGGCCACCAAAGCCACGGAACAACCAGCGGAAACAGTCGAGACTCCCTAATGCTCTGATTATCGAGAGGACGGGGCAGCTGAGCTATGCCCAGATACTCAGCAAGATGAAGAGGGACGACACGCTGAAGGAGTTAGGCCAAAGTGTCTCCAAGATACGCCGGACAATGAGGGGAGACGTGATTCTCGTATTGGACAAAGGAAGCCAGGGAAAAGCAGCAGAGTTTTCCACTGCGATCGAGGCAGCTCTTGATGACGATGCTGCGATAAAAAGCAGAGTGCAGCAGAATTCAATCGAGATCAAAGACCTCGACGAAACCACAACAAAAGAAGAGATCTACGAGGCCCTAGAAAACATCCTCGGCGAGAACCCCGGACTGGAACTGGCTGCCATCAGGTCCATCCGGAAAGCGCACGGAGGTATACAAACAGCGGTAGTGACACTGCCCGCAACGGTAGCAAAACAAGCTATCGACATAGGGAAAATCCGAATAGGCTGGGTTATCTGCCGAATAATAGAGATTATAAAACCAACCAAATGCTTTAGATGCTGGTACTACGGACACCTAGCCAAGAGCTGCAAAAGTGCCGTTGACAGATCACAGTGCTGCATCAAGTGCGGCCTCGATGGACACAAAGCCGGAGAGTGCACTTCTGAGACACGCTGCGCACTCTGTAGCGGCATAGAGGACGAAGAAGGTTGTAAGCATATTGCTGGCAGCTATAAGTGCCCTGCTTACAAGAAAGCCTGCCAGGTGCTGACACAGAGAAGTTAATGAGAGTTCTGCAAATAAATCTAAACCACTGTGAGGCAGCACAGGATTTGCTGATGCAGACGGCTCGTGAAGAGAAGACCGATGTGGCCCTGATTTCGGAGCCCTACAGGCACTTGGATGACCCCAGCTGAAAAAAAGATGCAACAGGAAAGGCTGTCATCTGGATCCCAGGCGGATTCTCATTTCAAGAAGTGATGGCGAGTACTGAGGAATACTTTATCAGAGCAAAAATCAACGGTGTCCACTTCGTCAGTTGTTACATGCCACCGAGCATGGATCAAGAGGAGTACGAAAGAGCACTGGATCGTTTGGTGAATGACGCAAGTGGCGTTTCCCCAGTAGCAATAGCCGGGGATTTCAACGCGTGGGCAGTTGAATGGGGGAGTAGAGAGACACGGGGAAGGGGGCAAGCGCTCCTGGAAGCGTTCTCAGTGCTGAACCTGACGCTGCTCAATGACGGCCTACTTCCCACCTACACCAAAGGTGAAACTAGCTCGATGATCGACCTCACGTTCGTCAGTAGCGGCCTGGCAAGAGGCAACAACCGATGGGAGGTGAGAGATATCGAGACTAAGAGTGATCACCAGGTGATTACATGGATGATCACCAGACACATAGGCGAAAATTGGTGGAGCCAACGAACAAGACGGTTCCTGGGGTGGAGGGCAAATGTCTTTGATGAGGAGGCGTTTGCTCAAAGCTTTGCAGATGGCGATGCAGCGATCACGGGAAATGCAGAAGAACAGGTGCGCAAAGTCATGGAACGAGTCTCCGTGGCGTGTGACGCTGCTATGCCTCGACGTGGGAGTGGAAACAACCACAAGCTTACGTACTGGTGGAACGACATGATCGCCCAGCTTCGTGCTGCCAGCAACCGTGCACGTAGGAGAGCACAGCGGGCCAAGGGGAAACCAGCGTTCTCAAGACTAGATGCCGCACACAAGAGTGCTAGGTCTGCACTGACCAAAGCTATAAAGTATAGCAAACGACAGTGCTGGAAAAATCTCCTGGAAGAAGTGGAAGACGACCCCTGGGGCAGGCCGTACAAGATAGTTATGACCAAATTAAAAGGGCAGTCGAACAAACAACCGACGTGTCCCGACCAGCTGAAAAACATGGTAGCTACGCTGTTTCCGAGACAAGAGCCACTAAATTATCAGGCACCGGAGGTGGAAAACGAGGAAATCCCTCTGGTTACACAAGAGGAACTTTTCCGCGTTAGCGGAAAAGTAAAGAATAACAAAGTTCCAGGAATGGACAGCATACCGAATGTTGCTCTGAAAACAGCAATACGGCGATTCCCTGATATCTTTCTTGCAATGTACAACTCGTGCCTTAGAGAAAGAACATTTCCGAAACAATGGAAACGGCAGAGACTTGTGCTCCTGCCCAAGACTGGAAAACCACCCGAAGACCCATCATCGCACCGCCCCCTCTGCATGCTTGACACAGCGGGGAAGATCCTCGAACGGATCGTGCACAACCGGATCGAGGCCACTATTGAAAATTCCTTAGAGAATAACCAGTATGGCTTCAGGAAGGGAAGATGCACAGTTGACGCAATTAATCGAGTCACCGACATAGCGGCAGACGCCGTAGCTGGGAAACGATGGAAACGTGGAGGGAAAAAGTATTGCTTGGTAGCAGCCTTGGATGTAAAGAACGCCTTCAATTCTGCGCGATGGGACCACATATGTGCCGCACTCGACAGAATGGAAGTGCCGGCTTACCTGAGGAAGATTATTCGGAGCTACTTCCAGGACCGGAAATTGACATACGACACGGAAGACGGACCATGTGAATACGAAATCACTGGGGGAGTCCCCCAGGGATCTGTTCTGGGTCCTCTCCTGTGGAACGTGATGTACAACGACCTGCTGAAAGCAAAACTCCCGCATGGCGCGGAAATTGTGACGTTCGCAGACGACGCAGCATTGGTGATCGTGGCCAAGTTCCTGGAGGAAATCACTCGAATATTCAGAGACTCCTATGAGAAGATCGAGCAATGGTTGTCCCACCAGAGACTGCAGTTAGCAGACCACAAGACCGAAGCGGTCCTTATAACCTCAAGGAAGCTGCTCGAGAGAGTCGACCTGGAGGTAGGAGCCCATACCATCAGGTCATCACCTGCAATGAGATATCTTGGAGTAATGATTGACTCGAGACTAAATTATAGAGACCAGGTAGAGAAGGTAGCCGTAAAAGCCTCAAAAGTGGCTGCTACATTGGCGCGCCTTATGCCAAATATGGGTGGTCCCAGACAACCTAGAAGAAGACTCCTCGCTTCCGTGGTGACATCCGTCCTTACGTACGGGATAACAAAGTGGGGTGAGGCACTGAAAATTAAGGAACTCCGTCGGAAAGTTGCAGCACCGTACAGGCTCAGCGCCCTACGCGTGATTTGCGCCTACCGCACTGTTTCGGAGAATGCTGCGTGTGCTATTGCAGGCATGATGCCAATTGAAGTCCTTGCTCTCGAACGGAAAGGACTCTACGAATGTAGGCATATTGAGGCAGAAGCCCGTGAAGAGCTAGAGCGAGCCACCCGGCGAGAAAGCCTCCAATCCTGGCAGGACAAGTGGGATACCTCGGACAAAGGGAGGTGGACCCATCGGCTGATACCACAACTTGAAAGTTGGTTAAACCGAAAACATGGCGAGGTAAACCACTATCTGACGCAAGTGCTCAGCGGACATGGATGCTTTAGGGCATACTTGTTCCCTTTTGGACATGAGAACTCCCCGCTATGCCCGGCAGGATGTGGAGTTCCTGAGGACGCAGAACACGTGCTGTTTTCATGTCGACGATTCGTAGATGAAAGAAGCGAACTAGCAAGGACTTTGGGAAGAAGAATTGAGCCCGAAACTTTAGTCGAGCTGATGATGAGGAGCGAAGCAAACTGGTCTGCTGTGAACACAATCGTCACAGTCATCCTGAGGCAGCTTCGTGAGGACGAGCAGAAAAGGAGGAGAGACGGGCAGTAGAAGTGCAACCTAAATCGTAGAGAAGGGAGCAGAAAGGAAAGTAGTGGAAAAGCCGTTGTGCTGAGGCCGCCCTCGCGAAGTAATGCCTCGCGGCGGTGCCGCGAGGGCTTTGAACTGGCCAATGGAGGCGCGGGGGGGGGGGGGGTTTAGTCGGTAGGGCACGTAGCGAGTCCGACACACGGGGTACGCCCCAGGTGCGTAAATGCATTTCCCCGCCCACAATTAACAAAAAAAAAAACAAAAAAAAAACACACACACACACACACACACACCCACACTCACACACACACACACACACACACACACACACACTACATGCTGCCGTAGCTATCGTAGCCGTCGTCTTCTTCTTCTTCTTCTTCCTCTTCACCGTCCTCCCCCTCTAAAAATAGACGGGCCACGTTTCTACCCCTCTCGTCGAAAAACTGCACTGTTATAATGTCATTGTATACAGCCATAGCTGTCGCTACGCGTGCCGACAAAAAAAAATATGTATCTTCCGCATGATGCGCGTAGCTTATATCGTATAGTTCGTAGCACCCACACACTATATTTAGAATTGGAGGTAATTTGAAATGAGGGTGTAGATAAAAAATATTTACACTCTCCACAAATTCTTCGCGACCCTCGTCAACGAGGGCTACGTTACAATAACCGTCGTATGATGTTTGGCGCATTACACCCCTATAAACACTAGCACCCACTATATCTGCACAGTATGCGTCTTCAGCAAGGTCTGCTAAACCTATACGCGCACCATTGCCGTTTTCTACATAAAATGCACGGAGACACTCGACGAGCTCCCGATAGGCCGTAACCATAGCTGCCGTTCGTACATATATCTCGTTAAAATCTTTGAACTCGACGATTGTACACGCAAACTGCGGCGGCATAGCTTCGACCTCCCACAGAGGATACATAATAGGTATATATAAAATGAAACTTTCTCGAACGACACTTGAATAAGAACTGAGTTCTATAGCTCAACAAGATCTTGCAGAACCCCGTGTATCCCCCTCCCAGCAGCCCTTAGAGCGATGTGGAAAACAATATCTGTTAAGAAGAACACATCATCGCGAGGAATGCACACGTGCATCCGTCACGTACCTATGGTATAGCTTGTTTATATCAACACAAAACTGAAACGAGTGTTTTCGTAGAATATGTACCACAGTGAATGTACACCTGGGCTCATCACGAACTTACGATTCAGCATTTGTACATATATACAGGGTGTCCCATTTTAATCTTACACCTGATTTTTCTCGGAAAATACTGCTCCGATCAAAAATTGTGTATAATGAAACTTTTAGGGTTCGAAGGGGGACGTTCAAAAAAAAATTTTTTTTTGTATCATAATTCAAAATGGCGGCTGTAAGATGGCCGACATGTTTTTTTTAAATAGAAACAGGCCATTTCTTTGTTACTAAAAAATTTGTCGGATCAAAACTAACAACTTTTATAGGAACATTTTTTTGATAAAGTCCATAATTTTTGGAGTAGAACACCATTTTTGACTATGTGTCTTTCTTTTTCCAATGTATACCCTTGCGGGTTTTTACATTCCTCCTCTCTTACAATCACCGCGATCCTTATTTCCACCATCAACCACTTCGGTGGACCTACAGTTTTTGGTTAGGTGGGTTCCGAACCACCGAGCACCATTTTTGACTATTTTAGCGTTATCCAGGATGTACCACGAGGAGGTAAAGTCTTTAACATCCCAAGTGTAAGTGTGTGTGTGTGTGTGTGTGTGTGTGTGTGTGTGTTTGCGCGCGTGTGAGTGTGAGTGTGAGTGTGTGAAACACTCACAAGGATTAGGTCTCTGCGGCTCGTCAATTCCGCAGTATTTACCGACTCCAAAACCACCTCCTTATGAGTGTTCTCTGAACTCTTAAAGGTGTTCGAAGATTCCCCCATTCATGTTTAAGCATGCCCGAACTCTCCTCTCAAAACCATCGACTGTTCGCAAGAGAACAACTCTCGGGATTGCACGGCAGGCAGCTCAAATGATATGGGGTACCATGAAAATTTTCTCTGGAATGTGTCGCTGTTGAAATTTTTCTGTTAACTGGATACGGCAGGACAATACGAATTTTCATGGTACCCCATATCATTTGAGCGTTTCAAGTTCGCTTCGCTTCTGATCGAAATAAGAAAACGAAATCTCACGTTGAACGCCTACAATAGACGCGGATTTGTTAACCGTTTACTGACGGTAATTCAACAATGGCTGATTTCAGTCCCAACGAAATCGTTGATATGCTCCTTATTTTAGGGAGATGCCGGGGCAATTATTTACGAGCAGAAAATTTGTATCGACGCGAATATCCTGATCGTCGTCATCCATCGCGGCAGACAATCCGAACCCTCGAGAGGAGAGCGAGGGCAGGCCGAATAACCCGCCACCGCCAACGTCGCCAAAACGTGAACAATGATTTTGGTGGCCCGCATGAGGCTCGAAACATGGCTATTTTAGCGATGATAGCAATCGGTCCTCATTTGAGTGTTCGAGTGATCTCGGAGCGACTGGGGTTTCCCGGATCCACAGTGCACCGAGTACTGAGAGGTGCAAGGCTCCACCCGTACAGGATACAATTCCACCAAGATACGCCTAATCCTGATCCGTTGCGAAGGATGGAGTTTTGTCGGTGGGCATTGAGACGAATCGAGCAATTCCCAGATTTTTTTAGGTTTGTTATGTTCAGTGATGAATCCACATTCAACAACCGAGGTCAGGTAAATCGATGGAACTTTCGGTATTGGACTGATCACAATCCACGATGGGTGCGACAGATCGATCACCAGCATCGGTGGAGTTTGAATGTTTGGTGTGGAATCATTAACGGGCAATTAATAGGTCCTCACTTCTTCGAGGGAACTGTGACGGGAGCCCGTTATTTTGACTTTCTGCAAAATGAATTGCCGCTTTTGATGAAAGACATTGATTTGGTGACACGTCAACAGATGTGGTTTCAGCAAGACGGTGCACCCGCTCACTGGGCTCGTGTTGTTCGAAATCACCTGGACGCAACATTCGGTCAAAGGTGGATCGGACGAGATGGACCTGTCCATTGGCCTCCAAGATCACCTGATCTTACCTCTCCCGACTTTTTCTTGTGGGGTTATCTTAAAGACGCTGTCTACCGTCAAGCTCCAACCACACAAGAGGATATGAGGGTGCGGATAAGAGCTGCCTGCCGTGCAATCCCGAGACTTGTTCTCTTGCGAACAGTCGATGGTTTTGAGAGGAGAGTTCGGGCATGCTTAAACATGAATGGGGGAATCTTCGAACACCTTTAAGAGTTCAGAGGTGGTTTTGAAGTCGAAAAATACTGCGGATGTGACGAGCCGCAGAGACCTAATCCTTGTGAGTGTTTCTCACACTCACACTCACACTCACACTTACACTCACACTCACACTCACACTCACAAGGAGGGTTTGGAGTCGGTAAATACTGCGGAAGTGACGAGTCGCAGAGACCTAATCCTTGTGAGTGTTTCACACACTCACACTCACACTCACACTCACACGCGCGCAAACACACACATACACACACACACACACACACACACACTTACACTTGGGATGTTAAAGACTTTACCTCCTCGTGGTACATCCTGGATAACGCTAAAATAGTCAAAAATGGTGTTCTACTCCAAAAATTATGGACTTTATCAAAAAAATGTTCCTATAAAAGTTGTTAGTTTTGATCCGACAAATTTTTTAGTAACAAAGAAATGGCCTGTTTCTATTTAAAAAAAACATGTCGGCCATCTTACAGCCGCCATTTTGAATTATGATACAAAAAAAAAATTTTTTTTGAACGTCCCCCTTCGAACCCTAAAAGTTTCATTATACACAATTTTTGATCGAAGCAGTATTTTCCGAGAAAAATCAGGTGTAAGATTAAAATGGGACACCCTGTATATATATATATATATATATATATATATATATTGTGACGAATGATTTTTCCTACAACGTCGGGACAAACACCTTCCGCAATCGTCACCTTCGTCCGTCGGTGCCGCGCTCGCGCGTCCGCAATTGCCGACTTGGGCGCCAGTCGAGTTTTGTTTCGCCGGTCTCGACAACCGGCGCAGAACCGGCGATCGCGGGGGGAACTTGCCGCGATCGCACCAACTGGTCATCGGCCAACACGCAACGACACATTAACAGCAATAACAACAACGACGGGAGACGGGAACGATCTCACCGCAGGCAACAACACGACAAAACTGGCCGATGACCGAAGGGGTTACTTTTTGTTTCGCCGGAAGCAACGAAACCGGGCTGACCTGGACGCGTTGGCGGGCACACGACGGGGACGGAATTGCTCGGCCGCTCAGACTGCTAGGTTTGGTAGAGAGGGTCGGGGTCGGCGGACAATGGATGCGGGAACGTCAACTCGCGCGAGCCATCGGCTCAAGCGCGTTACCAAACACGAGAATCGGAATCGCAACTAAATCGGGATTTTATTACTATTCGAGAACGGTACGAGATCGAAAGTACTCTGTATTTGAGCGATATTATTCTCCGGGAACATCACGTGAACGCAACTTGGTGTCGGACAAGTAAATATCAAACGACTTACCGAGCTGCCGAAGACCTTGGCTCACCTTCCTCATAGATCCCTCCGACGTGGCTTACCTCGCTCGGACAGAGCGGTGCCAGGGGTATCCGATCAGGCCGAGACACGAAAACACGAAGGCAGCGCGATCGCTGGCACAACGCTCGAGAATCCACAGTACGAAACTTATATTATTCCATATAGCACGAGAACACATGACTCGTCTTAGGAGACGAGTACGAACGTAAACAATGCACGCGAGTACTCGACGCGATGACTCGTCGTGCCCTCAGCGAGTGCGAGCGAGAACGAGCTATTCGCACAGTACCGAGAGAGCGCGAGCTACGCGAAGCTCGGCCTCGATCACAGGCACTCGCGAATTTTCATCGGCGAGAACTGTCAATTCGGTAACGCGTAATTCGAACGAGAAACTCTCACGCGAACGATCACAGTACGCGACGAGATCGGACCTCTCACTCTAGAGAAAGACGAGAGGCAATACTAGAGCTCGCGTACGGAGAGAGAGACCGACTCAACTCCGATGCGTAACGCGAGAGCGAGTGAGACACCGAGTGTCCGACACCGAGCGTACGCGAGGACTTGTTATTGTCTCGCTCGCGACGCTTCGACGACTCGCGGTAAACTGATTGATTCCCAATCTTCGAAATCGCAAACACCCATCAATATGATGCCAAATTTTCATTGCCGGTAACTACTGCCCTCTCCCTTCGGTCGAGAGAGAGGCTAACTATAACGAGAGCGATAGCTTGTGACCGTGATTTACCAGGACTCAGAAAATCACGTCACAATATATATATACATATATATTGTCACGCCGATGGAAGGGGGGGGGGGGTCTGAAATCCGTAAGCACAAAAAAAGAAACGCAAGAAAAAATAGTAACAATACCCACGTTTATTTGGCCCCTTTTTAATGACACTCAAAACAAAACAATTCTCGCAAAAAGAATAATTTTCTTTTCCAAACGATATTTCTCTTAAATGATACTAATACTCTAACACTATCTCAAAGAACAATAAAAGTTTAGCTTTTGATCGGCGGACGATCTCCGGGGCGATTCTCTTCTTAATACACGGAAATAATTTATGGGCGCCAGTTAATCTAATGATTAACGATTCAAACACAATTCTTATAACTACGCACTTATCGTAAAAGGAAACAAAAGAAAGGATGGATCTCAGGGGTCAGGGGTTCTCCGACTCGATACGGCCTCTTTGTGATGGCCACTGAGGTAGGATTGGGGAAAGGGGATAGCTCTGTGGAAGGGTAAAGGAACAGTGTCGAGCGACGCTCGACCGCTGTCCGAAGGACAGCGTGAAGAGGGGGAATACGATACGAGTCGTGTGGACTCGCTAGGCACGGGACGTTCGAGGATGGGGAGACGGGTGCGGAGAGAGGGGGGGTACCTACTTACTCTACAAGCTACGCCGTATGACCGTTCCACGCGCTATCTTCTCTTAAATTCAACTACGCTGTACTGAAGTTGCCGGAAAAAGGGGGGGGGGGAAATAGTGAATAGAAAATTGACAAGGGTTGAGTCTAATTATGTCGCGGCAGTTATCAACTGCAAGGAGGGAATTGAGACCTCGATTGCTACGGTATCTTTTCTTGGTAAAAGGGGGGGGGGGGGGGAGACTGTGCAAACACTTACTCTTTGCTGGTATCTTCGAATCCTCTCTCTCTCCTCTGCAGTCTCCTCGCAATTCTCTCCCTGTCGCTCGTCGCAATCCTTATGATCCTTTTTCGTTCTCTTCACTGTCCTTTTTCTTTTCTTTTCACTATCCCTTTTTCTTTTCTTTTCACTATCTCTTTTTTTTTTTCTTTTCTCTCACTCACGTCACACTCGTAACTCTCACGCCGCACTCTTCTTTCTCCTCACTCTCTCTCTCTAAATTTTATGTACGCTCTAACTAACTTCTTTGTCGCTTTTCTCCAATAATCTCGCTTTCGCTTCTCCAATGCTCTACTCTCGTCAGTGGTCGCAATCTAAGTGCCGGCCACGAGGTTGACCGGAAGCTCCGTAATTTTTCTCGGCCGTTGATTGGCCGGGACGTCCTTCGGTGATTGGGCAGCAGCGGCACGGGTTACGCGGTAACGGGTCGATAGGAAATCGATAGGTGGGAATTACGTTGGGGAGATCGATTGGGGAAAAGGAGAATTATCGTAACGGTCGATAGGGTAGGGTCGCTCTCATGAATATCGGGATTTAGGGTAATTAGGATTTGTCTCATTGCGCGCTGCTGCCATCTCGCCCGTTCTCGCGCCACTATGTCGATGGATGATGAGTGGTCGGAGAACGGGACGATCTAATGAAAGTTTGACAGGTGAGTGAGAATGTGCGGTGAGTGTCCTTGTGCCGGTGGATTTTCTGTGAGTTCTCGGGATGTCCTGGTGTCGTCCTTTCTCTGATGGGTCGTCCTTGTTGGTCCAGAGTGTCACCGGGGTGGTCCTGACGGTGAGTACTGGTATATTTCTTCTCGTTTCCTTGTCCACGGGGTAGTCCTGTCGTTTTCTTTTTCCCTCTAGGTTATGGTCGCGATGCCGACGACGACGACGACGGTGATCGGGGCACGGACGAGGCCGACGACGACGAGTTGATGTCGACGACGGCCGGGACGATCAGGACGCTGGTAACAACTAGGACGAAGACGACGGCGACAACGACGACGGCGACGATGACAGCGGCAACGATGACGGCGACGATGACGGCGGGGTGTCCTGTCACAGGCACCGGTGGGTATCCCTCGGAGCGTAAGTATTTGCACAGTTTGGATTTATTTTGGGGGAGGATCGGGACGGGATTTTAAACTATAATATTCTAGATTTTTCACTTACTTTGCAGGTGAGGCGTGGAACGGTCACCTTAGGAGACCACCAGCTCGAGGGGATTGTGCACAATGTCACAACTCCCCCCGGCTTAATCGAGAGTACGCCTCTGAAGCGTACGCGAGCATCGATATAATGTTCTGAGAAAAAAAAATAATAAAACGCTTCCTTCCATTCACTCGCCACTCTCATCCGTCCATCCATCCCTATATGAGAGGGTTTCAAAATACAGTTCGGGCAGTAGTGTTTCCACAGTCCCCTCCAAGAAAAGTTTCTCTTTTTCGCGTTTTGTACACGGTTTCTCGTCCTCTCCCCTTCCGGCGTATGATTCCTTTTGATTTGGCTTAATGTAGGCCGTTTTCCGCTCGCCTTCGCGTGAATCTAGCCTTCCTTGGGTGGTTATTACGCGGGGTGGACCTCTATCGGCTGTTGCTTCGTGGTGGCCTTCGGGGGAAGGGTGTTGGGTTTCGAGGAGGTTGGATCTAGTAGGAGAAAATCTGGAGTGGGATAACGGAGGGTTTATTCTAATCAGTCAGGATTTTTGGTATCCGTCATATCACAGATCGTGGTTTTCGGAGGCTGTCTCCGGCAGACTTGTTTACTGTTCCCGGTGTAGGGGTGGTTTGCCCCGTAACTGTCAAACGGAAAAGACTAGGAAACAAACAAAAAAGAATGGAAAATAAAGGTGTTCAAAAACGGGGGGTGTTCCCCGAGAACTCAAAAATGAACAAAATAAAAAAAAAATATATAACCGGCGACTCGAAATAAGGGGGTGGCGTTCCCCAAGGACTCAAAAATGAACCAAAAAAAAAAATATATAAAACCGGCGAAATAAGGGGGTGGCTTTCCCCAAAAACTCAAAGATAAAAAAAACGTAAAACCGGCGAAATAAGGGGGTGGCTTTCCCCAAAACTCAAAAGAGAAAAATGATACAAATAGGAAAAAAAATAAAAGAGGGAAAGGAAAAAAAAAGAAAAATAGCATGTGGGATATCACACCAAGGGAAGAAAAGGGAGAGAAGAAAGAAAACTTGGTCAAAAAAACTCAACTACTACTACTCATACTTCCAGAGAACGGGGGACTAGAAAATTTATTATTACACATTTTTTTTTTTTTTTTTTTTTTTTTTTTTTTCAACTCGAACTACTAATAACGCACTCTAACCGGAAGTTTTTTTTTTTTTTTTTTTTTTTTTTTTCTTCAAACTCAAGCTACTACTAGCGAACTGTAACGGGAAGGAAGGATAAGAAGAGAGAAAAAAATTTTGCGAGGGTAAAATAAAAAGAAAAAAAGGGGTGGGGACCAAAAGAACGAAGAAAAAAAACCAGAACGCGAAGAGGAATATTAGGATAAATTAAATTTTGGTCGTTGCCATTTTGTCCGATAGAAATAAAAGAGAAGGGAACAAAAAAAAATACAAGTGGGGTGGTCGGTGCCCCTTTTTGGGTGCCCAACAAAACGCGGTCCCCCTCCAACCATCTCCTCCCTCTTTACTTCCTCCTGTTCTCGATTTTCCGAGGGCAGGAGATGGCCAGGTGCCCCGCCGTCCCGCACGCCCAACACTTCTTCCCCCTGGGTATTGACCCGTAGGGGTTGGAGGGGCGCGGGGATGACGGAGGCGGGATGCGCAGTGACATTAGGGATGGTATTTCGGGGGATGGAGGAGGTAGGACGGGGGTCCTCGCGGCTCGCTTTGTCGAGACCGCTTGGGATTGGGATGATCGGGAAGGGGAAGATCGGGAAGATGGGGAGCCCTGGAAATATTTCAGGCGCTCCGTTAGGTTGGTGGGAGGTAGGCGAGGTGAGGTGGGAGTGCGGGCCTTGGATGGTAGAGGGCCGGCCCTCCTCGCGGGCTGGGAGGTAGCTCTGGGGGCCGGAGTGGCCCGTAGGGAGGCCAGGTGAGGGAGGGGGGATCTGGAGCGGTTTAGGGTAAGGTCTGGGAGGGGGGTAGGGATAGGGTCCGGGTCGAACCTAATGGTCACCCGGGTTGTGGAGAGTCGGGGAGCGGGAACGGGGGAAATGGCGGACCTCCGGGTGACGGTGCCACCGGTGGGGGCCGGATCGGAAGCAGGAGAAGGGGACGTTGGGATTATCTGGGGGGGGGTGGGGGTGATCGGCGGGGTGGTGAGGGGAGTAGGGAGGGTGGAGGTTCCCTTTTAAGGGGTTGGACGGGGTGGTAGGTCGGGGAAGGTTTGGGAAGTTCCTCCTTTACCTCCTTGGGTTCTACCCGAGGGGCGGGAGGGGGAGAGGGAAGTCGGCGTGGTGCGAATCGCGCCCTTCCGCGGGCCGTCATCGGCAGCCCGTCATAGGGGTTGAATTTAAAAAAATAGGGATCATAGAGGGTGGCTGACTTCGGGGTTGGTGGGGGTGTGGGAGAGGGAAAGGTCGGGGGAGGGATTAGTGGTGGTTGTGGATCTTCCTCGGGAAGCGTCCCGATAGGGAGGCGATACTCGCCTCGCCCCGAAGGCCGGCCCACACTTGTCTTCCTCGCTGACATTCTGCTGTGATCTGTAATATAATCGTACCGAGGTTACATAGATGGTTAACTGTCACACATGGTAGGAATTAAGTAAGGCGAGGTTTATATGCTTTCAAGTCACTCACATGCACTCTAGGGTTTTTGCGGGAGTTGGGGTCTTCTAACTCATATACTACGGGGGAGGGGGTGCTCAAAATTTTATAGGGGCCAGTGAATCGGGGAGCTAGCTTTGCGGCAAAGTTTTGCGCCCCTGATGACAGGACTCCATTCCTTCTTAATACCAGATCGCCAACTCTAAACCGGGTGTCCTTTCTGCCTTTATTATAGTATTTCGCTTGTCGTTTATGGGATTGCTCTAATTGTTTGTGGACCCAGTCGTGTAGTAGGGGTAGACGGGTCATTCTGTCGGTCCACGCCTGTGGATCGGTGAAGTGGATGGTTGGGGGCGTAGGAAGGTTATCTCGGATGCTCTTGGCGGGGCGGGGATTTCTACCGAAATTAAGGAATGCGGGGGTCATATGGGTAGAGGATTGTACGGCGGTGTTCATTGCGAAACATAGCTCTGGAAGATGTTCATCCCAGAGTCTATGGTTCTGCCCGACGTACGCGGTGATCATGGTTTTCAGGGTTCGGTTTACTCTTTCTACGGGGTTGGTCTGGGGATGGTAGGGAGGAACTGTCGTCTGGCGGATTCCGTATTGGGATAGGTGTTGGGTTATATGGGTGTTAACAAACTCGGTTCCGTTATCAGTTAGTAGGTATTGGGGGCATCCCCAACGGTTTAGGACTAGGGTTTCCAGGGCGGACATGATATTCGGGCCGGTGGCGGTACGGAGGGCTCTGGCTTCCACAAACTTGGTAAAAAGGTCCTGAAAAACTACAACATACTTATTTTGACTCTTACTTGGGGGAAAGGGGCCCATGACGTCGGCCGCAACTACGCACCAGGGACCCTCGGTGGTCCGTTCTCGCATAAGGCCCCCAGGAGCTCCCTGAGAGACCTTATGGAGCTGACACTCCGGGCACCGGGTGACGTAGCGCGCGACGTCCTGGAATACCCCGGGCCAAAAGAAATCCTGGGTTACTCTGTGGTAAGTTTTATCTACTCCCAAGTGACCAGCTTGGGGGTTATCATGGGCTTCGCGAAGGGCGTCGGGACGGGAATTCAGGGGTAACACTAGCTTCCATGCATCTAAATCCACCAGGGTTGGGTCTATTATGGAATGGGGCCTATGGTAGTACAGTTTTCCGTCCTCGATCTTCCAATTGGGGTATTTCCTGGGGAATTCGCGGACGTTCTCTATCTTCTCCTCATACCAGGAGTCGACGGTATCTCCTATGGCGGACAGGGTCTCTATTTGATTTTCGAACATACGGGATAGGGCATCGGGGACGACATTCAGGGCTCCTTTTCGATGGATTATGGTCATATCATACGCCTGCATGGCTAGGGCCCATCTAGCCAGCCTTCCTGCGGGGTCTCTCAAATTCTTTAACCACTGGAGGCTGCTGTGGTCCGTGACCACGGTGAAAGCCGCGCCCTCGATATAAGGACGCAGTTTCTTCACGGCCCACAGCACCGCCAGACACTCCTTTTCGGTAACTGAATATTTCCTCTCGGCGCGTGTAAGGACTCGACTGGCAAAGAGAATGGGGTGTTCTGCTTCGTCTAGGGTTTGGGTCAGTACCGCGCCTATGGCAATATCGCTCGCGTCGGTCTGTATAGTGAAGGGAAGGGTAAAATCGGGTCGGGCCAACACTGGGGTACGGGTTAAGGCGTCGCGAAGAGATTGGAAGGCGGCTTCTTGTTCAGGTCCCCAGTCCCAAGGGGCGTCCTTATGTAACAGGGCCGTTAAGGGGACCTTGTCGCTGGAGATGTCTCCCATAAACCGGGCGTACCAACCCACCATCCCTAGGAACCGGCGGAGTTGCTTGATGTTTTTGGGAGGGGGATAATCTAAAATGGGGGATACCTTGTCGGGGTCGGCCTTAAGTCCGTCTTTCCCAATAACGTACCCTAAATACTTTACTTCGGGGCAGAAAAACTCGCTCTTGTCTCGATTAATCTCCAGTCCAGCGTCTCTAAAAATCGTCAGCACGTTCGTCAGGTATCTGTAATGGTCGTCCTCTGTATCGGTCGCGATTATTACGTCGTCCAGGTAGGCAAAAACATGGGGTTCCCATTCGGGGTCAATTAGTTGGTCCATCAATCGTTGAAATGTCGCGGGGGCGTTAGTCAGTCCGAAGGGCATTCGTCTAAATTGAAACAGTCCGCGTCCAGGGACGGCAAAGGCCGTTATTGGGCGACTCTCTGGGTGGACGGGAATCTGAAAATATGCCTGGCTCAGGTCAAGCTTCGAAATATACCGGGCCTGCCTCAGGCCGGCCAAAATTCTGTCCATATTGGGGAGGGGGTACGCGTCCTTTTTTGTTACCTTATTAACGTCCCGGTAGTCTATGCAAAATCGATATTTACCACCAGGCTTGGGAACGATTACGGGGTTGCTGAGCCAGGCACTCTTGGATCTCTCTATTACTCCTTCTCTCCACATCTTATCTACCTCTTCCTGGGCTATTTTGAGAAGGTGGGGGGAGATGACACGGGCCCGCTGGCGTATGGGGGGGGGGTGCCCTTGTACGTCGATGTCGTGTTCTGTCAGGTGCGTCATTTTCAGTTCGGGGGAGGGGTTCGGGATTATGTACTTGGTCAGTAGGCGGTCAAGTCGTTGTCGGGAGGCGTCGTCGGGAACTACAAGACCGGCACAGTCTTGGAGGTTACGCGCTTGAACGGTGATTTGGGTCGTGTGGAATGTCTGTGGGGAGTGGTGTTTCGTTTGCCAAGTCTCGTCATGGTAGTGGATTGTTAAGTCTACTGTAGTTAAAAAGTCCAGTCCGAGGATACAGGGACAGTTTACGCCAGCTACTCTAAATAACACGGGGCCACTTGCTCCTCCAATTTCAAGCTGTAAATGTAGGGCTCCGTCTACGGTCATAACTTGGCCGTTGGCCACTTTAACGCCTTCGTCCAGGGGAATCAGGGTGAGATTTAACCGGGCAATGAGGTCGGGGCTGAGATAGGATCGACAAGAGCCTGGATCTACAAGTCCTGGGAATTTATAGTCACCCAGGAGGATCCAGAGGAAGTGGCGGGGATCTCCTTCGATCATGTCGAGGTGTTCTTCGGGTTGATCTAGTTCTCGGTTGGGTACTAGGATTGGGTTAGGGTTGGAGGGAAGGATGACCGATTGGGAAGGGGCGGGATAGGCTTCGTTGGGCTGAGATTCCATTTCCGTGAGCTCCACTGGAAGGGTGACGGGACTTTCGGGGGATGCGTCTGCCTCTTGATACTCTAAGGAAGGATCGACTCTAACTTTTGAGGATGGTTCGTTTTCCATGGACTTAAGGGGTAGGAGGGTATGTAAGTTGGACGGGACGTGGGTCTTGGGGGAGGTCTCTAACTCTATCCTCGCGAATTTACGTGGCGTATGAGGGGGTAACCTCTTGTGGGGAGGCGGGTCGTTTATTGCCTCCCCCCGACGTAGTTTCCCGCTGGTCGCTGTTGGCACCGGGGGCAGGAACGCGTGTCCGTACCGCGGTGTCCGCAAAGCCGACAGAAATACCCTAGGGGGTGCGCGCAATCCCTGTACCGGTGTCCAGGCTGGCTACAATTAAAACATGGGCCGGGGATGAGTGCGGGGGGGTTCTGTCGCGGGCCCTGGGGGGGATACTTGGGAGCAACGTCAGCTAGACGGGGAATGGGGGAGGGATTGGCTTTGGGGAGGGGGGTTGGAACTTTTGGGTTGGTGGGGTGATTTGCTCTACGCGGAGGGGAATGGAATTCGGCAGCTGCCACATCGCGATAGCTGCGGTTGGGACTCGGAACTTTAACGGGAGGGGGTCGGTGGGGAACGGGTTTGTCGATGGTGCTCGGATTGTGTGAGGGAGCGGGGGCGGGGGTGGTTTCCAGAGCGGCGGCTCGCCGAGTCTCTGGTTTGGCCGCGGGTTTGTAGGAGATGTAGGCTTCGCATGCGGGAAGGTTAGCGGGAGGGGGTCGATAGGCTCTTCTCCTTTCGCGGATTATTTCCCTTTGCCGGCAGGCGTGATGGAGGGCGACGAAGTTGGAGATTTGTTCCCTGGGGATGTGCTCGCTAAAATCCGGATGGAGATTAGCGTAGCACATCGATATCTGATCGTCTAGGGAAGGGAGGGGGTTGAGTCTTTTTATTAGGGTCCTCAATTTGTCGATAAACTCGCCACTTGGCTCATCCGGGCCTTGTGTGCGGAGGCTTATCGCCTGCCGAATCCGCTCCTGGCTCACTTCCTCACCAAACCGGTGTCGGAAGAAGTGAAGGAATTCGGCGTACGAGGCCCAGCTATCCTCCTCCAAACGGTGCCACCTTAGGGCATCGCCGGTGAGGGCCTCGGGGAGGGAACGGAGGAGGTCCTCCTCAGAGTAATCACGAGACCGGCAGTACTCGTGTACTCTTCGGAGGAACTCCTCGCTGTCCTCGTCACGTCTTCCGGCGAATTTTGGCCCGTTTCGGCGCCAATCTTCGCCGCGCCGCGCATCCCGGGACCCCTGCGACTCATGGTGGCCGCTGGATTCAAGGGTGCGGGATTCCGGCGCTCGGGACAGAGGACGGGACGAGGGCGCGGAGTTATAGGGGGGGAGACGGGTACTATTAAGGGTAGGTCCGGGGTGTGGGGGCGATTGCCAGGAGTGGGCGTTGTCCAGATAGGAGAGATCGGTTGGGTATTGGGGAGGTAGCGCTACCGCAGGGGGTAGTTGGTAAGAGGGGAATCGGGTATCGGGCGCGAAGGTGACCGCCGGAGCGGATCGCCTAGGAGGAGGGGGGGAGGAAGGGTGGTAATATTGGACGGGTAATGCCTCGTCCGTCCTTATGAGGAGGCCTTGGGTATGACCTTCGGCCATCGGGGAAGGGAGAGGGGTCCGGGGGCCCCTCTGGAAGAGGGGTTGCCTCTCCGGGGGATGGATCTCCAATGGTTCGTGCGGGTGAGGAGCTGGAATTCCGCGAGGGTCAGTGGAAGGATGATCGTCAAGGGGTATGGGCGTAGCTAATCCGGATTCATCATCCACGGGATCCCAATGGATGGGCGCGGAGGGGTCTAGTCGTCGTGTCTCGTAGCGTATTAGTCGGTGTCGTAAGTCGGCTTCGGACCCTCGCGAACTAATCCTCGCAACTATACATCTCCGTATCAACTCGCGAACTTCGTAAATTTGGTGGATTTTTGCCCTCACCTCGTCAATGAGGCGGGGAAGGATGTCCGTTGGCCGGTAGGAGGGAGAGGTTATGGATTGAGTTCGGGAGCTGTGCGTGATGGGGGAGTGAATGGTTGTTGTCGTGACGGTCGTTGGCGGGACCGTCACGGCCGTAGTGGTAATTGGGGGTGTTCTCTCCATTACTCGAGAGTGGTATCCTGTCAAAACAAAAGAAAGAATCCAAGGGCGCAATCACACACACACAAGAAAAGAAATACAAAACAATACGATACAGGGTAAATTTGGTACGATTATCAGATATGCTATAAGTACGGTAGCTGGGGGTACTATCCTGCCACTAATATCATACCCTGTACGGAAATAGGCGGAGCTTGAAAACGGCGTACTTGCGATACGTGGAACGGCGACGACGAAAGCGAAAAAAAACGTTATCTCTTATCCCTACCTCAGTGGTGGGCCCTAATGATATTCTAGGTCGGGTATTAATACCCGCTATAGTGTATTCGGGGTAGCAGCAGGCGAAAGCTCGGCGCAATAATTGGAAGACTCTCTTCTCAAGAGGTCAACCAAAACAAAATCGACTCACCTTATTCAATATAAAAAGCGGAAGGAGAAAGAAATAGTCGCACACATAGATTTACCAAAGAAAAATAACTTTTTTTTTTTTTTTTTTTTTTCAAAGGAAGGACTAGCCTTCACTTAGAACTCCAAGGTCTGAAAAGAAGAAAAGATGGTAACACAATTCACAGGATAACAAAAAGAAATAATTTCGAAATCCCAAACTGAAAAGAGAGGAAAAAAAAATTCGCAGAGCTCAAGCTCGAGAAAGGTCGCTCCAACGTCCGAAAATACTAATTTCTATTTTTTTTTTTTTTTTTTTTTTTTTTTTTTTTTTTACTTCGCAAAATTCGGTTTCATAGAAGTAATTTCAGATCTCAACAAAAAAAAACAGTTCACGAAATGCAGCTCAATAAGTTCCAAAATTCCAAAAACTTTCGAAATTCCCCACTGTCAAAATTTCAAAAAAAAAAAAATAATAATATAACACGTTTCCAACGTTCAGCATCAAAATTTCCAAATCAGATAAACAAAATCTCCAACTTGGAACAAAAAAAAAAAATTCTGAAATCTCCAACAGCCAGAATCCCCAAACTGTCAAAAAAACAAAATTACAAATAAAAAAAAAAACACAATCTCAAAATTTCAAGGGCGGAGCGTTATAAAAGAACAGCGTAATAACAAAGAAATCAAAAATAAAAAAAAATAAAAAAAAATCAGGGAAGAAAAAAATTCTTCACGGGGTTACTAATTCCCAAAAAAACAAATAGAACCTTCAAAGATTCCTGGAGCAGAAAGTTACTAGAATCCAAGGACTTTTCCAACTTCACGAAATCTAAATAAAAAAACAAGACCTCTCAAAACGTCAGACTCCAATTTTCCAGTCACCCCAAAAAAAAAAGAAGGGAAAAAAAAAATTCTCAAATCTCAAAAAAAAACAATTCACAGGATGTCAAGAGACAAAATTGAAAATAAAAAAAAAACACAATCCCAAAACAGATCAAAAAGAAAACAAGATCTCAAAATCGCGAATTTCCAAAAGAACCAACGCTTCGATTCCCCCTCGTAACTTTTTTTTTTTTTTTTTTTTTTTTTTTTTTAGCTGAAAGTAACAATACAATTTACAATGGTATCAAAATTTATGGTGACGGTTGCTGCCGACGCTTTCGCTGCGCTCTTATCTTTTATTTGGTTTTCTAGGACGGGAGTTATATTTCTCGGGCCCCACGTTGGGCGCCAAATTTGTCACGCCGATGGAAGGGGGGGGGGGTCTGAAATCCGTAAGCACAAAAAAAGAAACGCAAGAAAAAATAGTAACAATACCCACGTTTATTTGGCCCCTTTTTAATGACACTCAAAACAAAACAATTCTCGCAAAAAGAATAATTTTCTTTTCCAAACGATATTTCTCTTAAATGATACTAATACTCTAACACTATCTCAAAGAACAATAAAAGTTTAGCTTTTGATCGGCGGACGATCTCCGGGGCGATTCTCTTCTTAATACACGGAAATAATTTATGGGCGCCAGTTAATCTAATGATTAACGATTCAAACACAATTCTTATAACTACGCACTTATCGTAAAAGGAAACAAAAGAAAGGATGGATCTCAGGGGTCAGGGGTTCTCCGACTCGATACGGCCTCTTTGTGATGGCCACTGAGGTAGGATTGGGGAAAGGGGATAGCTCTGTGGAAGGGTAAAGGAACAGTGTCGAGCGACGCTCGACCGCTGTCCGAAGGACAGCGTGAAGAGGGGGAATACGATACGAGTCGTGTGGACTCGCTAGGCACGGGACGTTCGAGGATGGGGAGACGGGTGCGGAGAGAGGGGGGGTACCTACTTACTCGACAAGCTACGCCGTATGACCGTTCCACGCGCTATCTTCTCTTAAATTCAACTACGCTGTACTGAAGTTGCCGGAAAAAGGGGGGGGGGGGAAATAGTGAATAGAAAATTGACAAGGGTTGAGTCTAATTATGTCGCGGCAGTTATCAACTGCAAGGAGGGAATTGAGACCTCGATTGCTACGGTATCTTTTCTTGGTAAAAGGGGGGGGGGGGGAGACTGTGCAAACACTTACTCTTTGCTGGTATCTTCGAATCCTCTCTCTCTCCTCTGCAGTCTCCTCGCAATTCTCTCCCTGTCGCTCGTCGCAATCCTTATGATCCTTTTTCGTTCTCTTCACTGTCCTTTTTCTTTTCTTTTCACTATCCCTTTTTCTTTTCTTTTCACTATCTCTTTTTTTTTTTCTTTTCTCTCACTCACGTCACACTCGTAACTCTCACGCCGCACTCTTCTTTCTCCTCACTCTCTCTCTCTAAATTTTATGTACGCTCTAACTAACTTCTTTGTCGCTTTTCTCCAATAATCTCGCTTTCGCTTCTCCAATGCTCTACTCTCGTCAGTGGTCGCAATCTAAGTGCCGGCCACGAGGTTGACCGGAAGCTCCGTAATTTTTCTCGGCCGTTGATTGGCCGGGACGTCCTTCGGTGATTGGGCAGCAGCGGCACGGGTTACGCGGTAACGGGTCGATAGGAAATCGATAGGTGGGAATTACGTTGGGGAGATCGATTGGGGAAAAGGAGAATTATCGTAACGGTCGATAGGGTAGGGTCGCTCTCATGAATATCGGGATTTAGGGTAATTAGGATTTGTCTCATTGCGCGCTGCTGCCATCTCGCCCGTTCTCGCGCCACTATGTCGATGGATGATGAGTGGTCGGAGAACGGGACGATCTAATGAAAGTTTGACAGGTGAGTGAGAATGTGCGGTGAGTGTCCTTGTGCCGGTGGATTTTCTGTGAGTTCTCGGGATGTCCTGGTGTCGTCCTTTCTCTGATGGGTCGTCCTTGTTGGTCCAGAGTGTCACCGGGGTGGTCCTGACGGTGAGTACTGGTATATTTCTTCTCGTTTCCTTGTCCACGGGGTAGTCCTGTCGTTTTCTTTTTCCCTCTAGGTTATGGTCGCGATGCCGACGACGACGACGACGGTGATCGGGGCACGGACGAGGCCGACGACGACGAGTTGATGTCGACGACGGCCGGGACGATCAGGACGCTGGTAACAACTAGGACGAAGACGACGGCGACAACGACGACGGCGACGATGACAGCGGCAACGATGACGGCGACGATGACGGCGGGGTGTCCTGTCACAGGCACCGGTGGGTATCCCTCGGAGCGTAAGTATTTGCACAGTTTGGATTTATTTTGGGGGAGGATCGGGACGGGATTTTAAACTATAATATTCTAGATTTTTCACTTACTTTGCAGGTGAGGCGTGGAACGGTCACCTTAGGAGACCACCAGCTCGAGGGGATTGTGCACAATATATATATATATAACTAGCGGTACCCGGCCTGCGTTGCAACGCCGTTTTTATGTTATCAATTATTTTACAGCAAATGTAAATGAAACAAATTTTTTTAAAAAAATTATGTTTATTCTAGTACTTTTGGTTATACAATATTTTTTGTTTTTCCCTCTGGTACGTGCACAAATAAATCCGAAGCCTTTCCTACGCGTGAGCAGGCCACATATAGCTGTCCATGTGTGAAGCATGGATTTTTCAAATTTAATCCACACACTTGTAGCGATTGTCCCTGTGATTTGTTGATGGTCATTGCAAATGCGAGTCGAATCGGAAACTGCAAACGTTTGAAATCGAATGGCATATCTGTTGGTATCATTGGAATACGCGGCAACAGTACATCTTCTCCTTTAAATTTTCCATTTAATATCGTAGCTTCGACGATATTATTCATCATCTTTTTCACTGAAAGTCTGGTACCGTTGCAAAGTCGTGGTGGATTGATGTTTCGTAAAAGAATGATAAGCACGCCAATTTTCAATGTTAAGACGTGCGGCGGTATGCCTGGTAAATCAAGTGAATTTAAGAATTCAGTTGGATAATTTACAACGTCTTCTTGATTCATTATAGAATCGATGGACTTATACGTTCTCGCTTCTCCTGGTATTTCGTTTTGAATCCTGAAATTGATGTCATTGACATCGTTGTTTTTTGCTGCTAATATAGCACGTTCACTGAGCCAATGATGATTTTTGTAATTATGTGATATATTAGGGAAAACGTTGTTAATCAATTCGTGTGTTGTCGTTGTCATTGTGCAGAAGTTTGTTGGTAATGTGATACATTGCGTGGAACCATCAATTGTCATTTTGCCAATTCCAATATCCAGCAATTGTTTTTCAAAATTTTCGGCCGATGCATCATGTTGTAGTTTTATACGCATATTTCTTTTCAAAGTCAATTTATGAATGTGTCGCCATAAAAATGATGATTTCAGACATGCATTAATTTCGTCAGCAGATGTTGAACGCCGTATAACTGGTAGAGTTTGTCTAAAATCACCAGACAATAAAATGAGTGCTCCACCGAAGATCTGCTCATTTCCTCTTAAATCTTTTAGTGTACGATGAAGCGCTTCCAATGCTTTTTTGTGCGCCATAGTACATTCGTCCCATATAATTAGTTTACATAATTTGAGTACTTTTCCCATTCCTGAATTTTTGTTTATATTGCATGTTGGTGTCTCAGTGATTTGCATATTCAACGGCAATTTTAGTGCTGAATGCGCTGTTCTGCCACTATCCAAAAGAGTTGCTGCAATTCCAGATGATGCGATCGCCAGTGCAATATTTTTTATTGATCGTATTGTTGCCAAAATAATTGAAAGGAGAAAAGTTTTTCGTGTTCCTCCGGGCGCATCTAGGAAATACAATCCGCCCCTTTGGCTTGTAATCGCATTCATAATTGTGTCATACACTACACGTTGTTCAGGAACCAATTTCTTAAGATTGTTGTTAATAAATGTATTCAATTCGTCTACATCGAACTGTGTTTCTCGTTGCAAATCACGATCACAAATTTCGTTTGTAGATCTATTCGGTGAAGCAATTCCCAATTCTTCCAGTTTTTTGTTTGTAATTGCTAAACATATGTCCTCGATCAAAATCAATGCCTCATTGTACACGTTTATTGTAAATTGAATTTCCGGGTTTTGATTCGTTGCACGCAAACGATGTAGGATGTCTTCACTCATGTGGTCTTTGTAGTTTTCCCAAAGATCTTTTGGATTTGATGGGAAGCACGTTGTCAATATTATTGCAAATAACGTTCGTATTTGGTGTGGTTGAGCAGTGTCCGATGCATCAGCGAGTGAAGTGTTCCAATGTGCATCATTCTCAAGAAGATTTAATTCTTGGCAAGCTTCACGATAAGTGGTACATAATTTACCGTTTACTGTTTTTAAATCGTTGAATGATGACGGTCCACGTACGTTTATTAACAGTAATCTCAAGTAAAAGCATTCCGCATTGTTTGGGTGAACAGTGTACAATCGGCCTAACGCGTCAGTTGAATATAAATTTGTATGCCCTTCGACTAACTTCCCTTTTTTCCTTCGTTGAAACTTTTTTGCTGATACATTCCATGTGTAGTATGTTGGTACTTCAGAGTAAAGTAGCGTCTTTGCAAACATATCATCCCCGCACAATGTAAAAAATGCAGTTAACGTCGTGTTTGGTGGTGACATTGCTCTTTTACGTGCATTTTCTATTGTGAAGTATACGCGCTGTCCATTTTCAAGATGCACTGACAAATGAATAACTGTTGGATGTCGTTCATGGATTTGAAATGATAAAATGCGCCATACGGCTTCGTTGCTACTAATGTAGCGTCCCAATTGATATTGATTTATTTCATCAATCGATGCATTTGTATTGCCCACTCCAAACACTGCCATATCACTTCCTTTGTTAACATATTTACAAATGTATTTGATGGATTTCACCGAATTGCAATACTCGACGTTGATATGTGCTTTGTACGTTTTCGATAGTAATGGTGAATACGGCACAATCCAACGATTATCGATTTCAACATCGTTGTTTCGTACTTTTAATATTACTGATTTTCCACCATCTTCAGTTGATCGTCGACGATAAAGTGGATATCCGTCATTGCCAGTGATAGTATCTGCAAGTAAACCTCGTGGGTATCGTTTCGTGCATTTTCCATCAGACATGCATGGTGAATTGTTGTTGAGTATGCCACATGGACCGTGAATCATATTTTTGGTGACGACCTCAAATAACTCTTGATCAATGTCGACATCTGGGATTTCTGCTGAGATGATTTGATCAATTAGATCGGGTGTGATTTTTTTGATCAACCAAATCAAAATGTGTGCATGTGGTAATCCTCTTTTTTGCCATTCGATGGAATACATCCAACATCGTGTCTCTCCAAAAACGTGGTGCTTAACAATGAAATCCATTAAAGATTTCAGTTTTTGTTTAAATACACGCGCGGAGATATCATGACGATCGGACGATGATTGTCCAGTTAACAAAAGTTCTTTTATTTCATTCCATGTTGGATTGCATGTGAATGTAATAAACAAATCTGGACAACCATATGCGCGGACATATGTCATTGCATCTTGGGCGTATTCATGCATGTGCCTAGGACTTCCTGTAAATGTTGCCGGTAGTATTATCATTTTTCCCAATTCATTGTGATTCACATTGCTATCATTAACAACTGCATCACGTAAATGAATGTACTCTTCTGAACGCAACTTTGTTTGATTTAATCTGATGTATAGCAGACGTTCTGTTTCGATTTTCGCATACATATCGACAATGTATTGATGGAACAGTTGTCGACACTTCAAAATATGATTTTCACTGTTTTCACGAACCATCAACCGATATGAATAATAATTCATGGCACTTACCTTCTTGTTAGTTTCCTCACCTGTTTGTGGATTTATTAATTTTATGTTGAAATAATATCCATCTTCTCCTTTCCAAAATAAAATCGGATATTGCAATGCGTCATATGAGCGATGAGTTTCTGAAACTCGATGAAGATCGCCATTTCTCCGATGAAGAATTATATCACGTGAATTAAATTCTTCTCCAACTATAACGATCGCCACTTCGTCAATCGTCGGTGCATTGTATCGTCTTTCGTGTTGGCCAACAGGTGTTTTATCTGCTCTAAGTACAACTTTGTAGTCATCAGCTGGCATTTGTTCAAGGGCAGTTCTAAACAATTTAATCAATTCGTTATGTTGATCGAATAAATTTTGTAATTCCGCGACGATTTCTCGTTTTGTTCCAGTGTTAAGTCCACAACGTTGATCAATTTGTTCATCAGTATTTCCCATGAAATAAATTTGAAGAAATTTGTGATCTTCATTTTGCAATGGTAGTAATGATCCTGTACGATGATAAATTTGGCCTTGCACTTTGAACGTTGGCATGTAATTATCGCGCACGATATTTGTTGCACCAAACGATGTCATTTGAAAACACGAATTATACTTTCGTATGTTTTCCAAAAAATGTTTTGATTGGCTTGTTTCTCCTGATACTAATATTAATAATGGTTCTGGTGGTGAATCTAATTCTGGCAATTTAACTTTACCACCTGCGCAGCACATTCCTTGTGTTTCATTCTTAAATTTTAACGCATTGCAATACTCGCATAATCTGTCCATTTTTCCAATAATCACACTTTGATGAAGATTATAATCATAATTAGCATCATAGCGGAACGCACACAGATTTAAATCAGCATTGAGGATTCGTCTAGATCGATCAACTCGTAATCTAACTGTTTCCAGTCTTACCTGTCTTTGATCGAGGGTTTCAGACGAACGGACTTGAGCAGTGCGTATACGAACGGTTGCCAGTCTTACCTCATGTTGTTCGGGAGTTTCGGCTGAACGGGCTTGAATAGTGCGTACCCGAACGGTTTCTAGCCTTGCTACTCGTTGATCGAGGCTTTCAGACGAACGGTCGTGAGCAGTGCGTACACGATCGGTTTCTAGCCTTACTTCTCGTTGGTCGAGGCTTTCAGACGAACGGGCTTGAGCAGTGCGTACACGATTGGTTTCTAGCCTTACTTCTCGTTGATCGTCTGTTTCTGAAGCTCGTAATGTTTTTCGTTTTTCTGATTGACGTGTAGATCTGCCAATAGCTTTTCGTTTTGGTGCCATGATTAATGCGACATTAGCTGTCAAATGAATTATTTCACCGAAACGCAAAGCGAAATAAAAGACACTCATCTGTTTTAAATACATGTACACGGTACCGAGTCGATCGAGTCGTTGAAACAAATGAGTATCTTTTATTTCGCTTGTCATTTTGGTAGCATACTTTGACAGCTGTCAAATAATCTCTAACACAAATTTTTCTTTTGACTTACTCGATAACAGATAAACCTCCTTAATTTGACATTACCTGTCAAATGAATTATTTCACCGAAACGAAAAGCGAAATAAAAGACACTCATTTGTTTTAAATACATGTACATGGTACCGAGTCGATCGAGTCGTTAAAACAAATGAGTGTCTTTTATTTCGCATGTCATTTTGGTAGCATACTTTGAAAGATGTCAAATAATCTCTATATATAGATATACATAAATGTTAATTTTGTTTTGCCCCGTACGCGTTTATTTTGGCAATTAAAATTATTCTACTAACGCAGAAACCTTCTCGGGAGTGCGGACTACAATTCACCAAATTTTCATCGCAATCGGACGAATGGTATAGGAGATTACTCGTGACACACAGACAAACAAACATTCTTCCATTTTTATATATAAGAATAACGAATGTAATACTGAGTGGAATATCAACTAAAAAAAACATTATATT